>KQ987753.1:22946-42678 GCA_001598015.1 Dorcoceras hygrometricum
CCAAACTAAGAACAGAGACAATTCTTTCTGCGATCTCCAAAAGATCCAACATAACACGAAGCTCATTGCAACTACACTGCCATGCCTAAAACAGCTAATAATCAAAGGCCAAGTTACAATGCGCAATGTCAAGAATGGATCGACACAAAGAACAACCAGTTACCAACTGGGTAGGAACAAAACTCGAATCTGAAGGAAACAAAACACAAGAATGAAAGGCTGTTCCAACATAGATGAGGACACGCTCCACTCATCTCAGATTCGGTCTCTCAAATATCCTTTCCTAAATTCCTCGCTAGCCAAAACTGTCAAATGGAGGGTCTAGTCCCTCTTATCCATCATAGTCAACACAAAAAAAGGATCTGATTCGCAATTTCCTCGGCTTGAACACATAAAACACACTACGTGTCCATACCAACACAGCCGGTACTCGCAAATCGCACACCAAAGATCCAATTTACCCCAAAACATTCAAACAACCTGATGATTCTAAGAGCGGACCTACCCTTAATTCTCAAATCCAGCAAGATCTAAGAAGGAGAATTTCGCAAGAAACACAGGGTTTCACAAGCAGAGGTTTAAAAGTCCATACTTAACGAGCACAATCTGGTTACAGGTCACGCTCACCCACCGTTCTCAAAGGAACCAGATCTCTTTGGTCAACCACCTACTGCTCAACCTTTGATGAAAAACACTAAATCCTTCACATTTCTTCTAATCGCTAAGCAAGATTTGTACTTCCCGCAGTACAAAATCCCAAAGAAGGTTATACCAAACCTCTCTTGGCAATGAATATTCCACACCAAAAACTCTACCAATACTTGGTATGGTCTCTCAAATTAAGCATCTGATCAGAGAAAAACAAAAAACTCATTGTCCTTGAAGACCCAATACATCCAAAGACTCTTCTAACTCTGGAATAAAAAGCTTAGAGTACCTATCAGCCACTACAGATACCAGAAGATTACGCGATCTTGTTGCAGAATTGCCAATCCTTTTGCTAGTTTCCTAGCATAAGCCTTAACACAAGGACAAATGGGCTGATACAGACAATCCAACAGTCATACTTTTACTACCCGCGATAAACTGGCACTCGGAACCAACAAGGAAGCTCTACAAGACTACCAAATACTCGAAAGAATCTTGAGATACTCACCGCTACTAGCACTGCTGGATGGGCCTTCAAACAAATCATCAGTAGCGAGCTTCTCTCGCGCAGGCAGACGCTAAACTCACATCTGAAATCTTTAACTAGCTCCAGCCAAAAGCAATATCACGCAAACAAGCCGAACTGAGTGAAGACAGAACTCGCTAATCGCTCTCCACCTTAAAATGCACGCTAGAACTCCAAGGTAACCACAACAACCTCCAGCTCCAAGACAAAGGTGGGGCATCTCATCTAGAAAGGTCTCCACTAATCGGAAAGCACCTATGCCTCGCAGAATACAATGGAAGGGACTACAACTGAAACAGGGAGTCCATAGGAGCTTAACAACTCAAGGCTGATCAACAATCGAAAGCAAAGATCAACAAACAGATGTGGCCATAGTGTGTGAGTATATGGGAGTTACTCACTCGACCCTACTCGCACACGATTACCAGATGAATAAAACAGCTCAACCTGCCGTTGACCAGCCCATGAACTGTGGTAGTTAAACACTCGGCGCATGAGGGATAACAGATACCAGCAGGGAGATGAGAGTGTGGTATCGCCGCTCGCCCTCGCATCCTGGTAAGAAACATAACAGAAACAACAAGATATGGCTATGCGAATCGGAGTTCAACAGCTGGCTACACGCAACTCGCAAAACATCTCAACCGCCGGAGACTACAACAATAAAGACCAACTGAGTTGAAAACAAAAATTGCACAGGGATCAATGGAACTCACTAAGAAAACTCAACAGCTAGAGACGCAAGAGACACAACTCAATAGCTGGAGATATAACAACAGAGACAATCCTCAGCTGGAGAAACGAAGCCCACCGCAACAACTCACCAGCCGGAGGCCCAAAGCTCCCAGGCACACTCAACAGCTGGAAAACATGGTGCTCGCGAATCAACTCCACAGCTGGGGACACAACCAGCAGAAAGCCAATGGAGTTCAAAATACCGCAATTCTTCTGACCGGACGAAAGAAATCAAATAGGATACGCACAGTACTAAACATTACAAGGGAATCAGGAGAATCTCAACTAAAACACAACAGGGAAGAAATCTTCGAACAAGGGAGATCATCAACCCAAAACTATAGTTCGGATATCGCATCCCAAACAAGTAGCAACTATCCTCTCAACAACGGGAATCTAAACACTTCCCAAAACAAACAACTTCCCTACCAGAACTTGCTTACAACCTAACTCAGCATCGCTCGCGGAACGAAAACTTCTACACTGGCAGGAGTATCAAAGACACGGCATCACACAACAAGATGGGGCGGAAACAACCCTCGCACACCAACAAAACAATTAAATACAACAGGAAACGAGTGCGATGAACACGCGCCAAACCCGACTCACACAGAGTTAAAAAGTAAAGAACCACTACCTGAACAACCTTCTTCGGTCCAGACATCATCTCGCTCCATAGTTGTCGCATCCAACTGAGTTGCCTGAAGTCCCTATTGCCCTAATAGAGAAAGCTCTCTAACACTAGACGTCTCTGGAGGCTGAAATCCTAATCACTGGGACTGAAAAGGACGGTACGGTCGCCTCGAAGAACTTCTAGTCAAATCCTGCTGTCCCAAAGTAGGACACTAGCAAAATGTCGACTGCTGCACTCAAGTCTGTCCAACTACAAGGCTTTCCATCAAGTCAACCTCTCTGTTGACAGCACTAGCAAGAGAGCGAAAGGCTGAAGATTGACTCTCACTATATTCCAAAGGAACACTCGATTGAGAGGCATCCTCTCTATCAGCACTAACCGGAGTCCTCGAATCAACCACCGCTTGCCTACTAGCTCTACCTCTTCTCCTAGGCGGCATCTCTACAAAACACTCAAAGGTAAGCACACAAGCAAGTAATTCAAGTAGTCAAGCACAAACCAAAGAACAACTACTGTGCCTAGACTCACATGTGATCAAAGAAATCGAGCTTATCTCAGTTTAAGCTCTGATACCAAAAATGTCAGGCCTCGTGCACAATACAGAGTTAAAATAACGTAAAACATAACGGAAGCACTTTAAAAAGTGGCTAAAATTTTTCGCTTTTGGCCTGACGAAAAAAACATAATTTTAAAATACCACAATACATCAAAATATCCCAGTTTAATAAAAACATGCAAGGCTAAAAGCCATAATAAGATAGTATAGCATTTAACAAGTACCAGCCAGCTAATACAACAACAGAAAACACAAAGCACAAGACACTCCCCGGCTAATAGAACTGATACATATATCCTATACGCTAACTGGGACACTCTACACACCACCTGGGGCACCTCCAGCTGGATCAACATCAAGACCGGCGGAATAACCTGGGAGACCTGAACAACAAGCCGACAAAAAAAACAACCAGCCCCAGAGGGACATCGGGGTCAAACCCCAGTACGAAAAGCAACATAATACATCAATCAGATACAGCATGCAATGTATCATGTCGTGCAAATGCATACCGAAAAGCCAAACGAACGGTAAACAGAAACTGTGACACATCATAGAGTCTCAGAAGCTACCCGATCGCACCCAGTGGAAAATAGAGTGGCTCATCACCGCACCTGCGCGGGAGGCACCCGCCAGGTCGCACGGTATTGCAAGTGGACCAACCACCCGCCAACGTCTATCAGGTCACTGCAACTGAGGGCTATGAGAAAGGCTCACCGCACCCTCCAGATGCACTCAATCATGGTTATGCAACACCAGACCACACCACGAGAGATGAGCTCCAACAGAGCAACATATCATGGTTATCAAAGGATTCAATGGCTCAATATGCTATGCAGATGCAGTATCATGCTCAACGTGATGCATGTACGTGCAATGCCAGTAAACACACAACAAAGGCATTCAAATAATCGCATGCATAGCAACTCAACAGATAACCAAATCAGCAGGTCATACACCAGATAATTCAGCCAATAGACATGCATAATATACACAGCTTGCCTCTACACAAAAACATGGCATAGCTATACAACACACATAATACATTCTCATGCCTAACTCAAAGCTGAATTATAAGCTCAATTCGTACCTTTCAAGGCAACTACCTCAAACAGATTTCTCAAAGAACGTGGCAAGCCTCGGCCTACAAAACTGTTCCCCAGCTAATCGGCAACAACAGCCGAAGTCCCTGGAAACTGAAACCTGTCCAATTTTTCAAGCTCTCTGCAACGATTACCACACCCGGGGTTCCGAGAAATCTTATAAGAAACCTAGAAAAGCAACGCACGCACAATTCAGGAATGATACGCAGAACTCACGGAAATTCACGGTTGGGGAGCAAAGCTCAACCAGCAACTAACCTAAAAGAACGAACGAACGAGGCAGCAACTTAGCGATTTCGCTCTAGCCAACCACAGCCTCCAAAAGAGCTATCGGAAGATGCACCGCAGCAAGGGGATTCCAAAACCACCACCCTTTCTTACAACAGATCCGTCAATTGCCGGGAAATAACGAAAAACCAGCACAGTGAACATTGCTAAGGGTTCGCAACGAAGAATGAAATCGGGGAAAATATCGCCAAGTATGGGATCTAATTAAAAATCGAAAACCAAGTCCTCCTTGTAGCTGACGGAATCTGATTAAAAAAAATATCCACCGACACTACCGTAGACATCTGAAGCAAAACAGATTCCTCAACAGTCCAGAACTCACGCCAGGAACAACGCTGCGCTAACACCGCGAATACTAAGCTTAACGACGTCGCTCAGGACACGTCAGCGCCGAAACGCTACGTTACAACAGATCCCCTACAACAACATCGCACAAACCATGTCATCAAATCTGATCTCTACCGCCAGAGACATCTGAACAGATTTCTCAACGCCTACGAACGCAAACACTAAAACGACGTCGCAGAACCCACTAGAGAAATCTGGACACTATTGCTAACCGCTGGAGAAAGCTGAAGACCAGCGCTACACAGCGTTTATTTACTAAACGACGTCGCTGAGACATCGGGACACGTCATCAGATCTTCCCGAAGCGCTCAAAAGATCTCTAGCGCTAAACCCCAAAACGGTGTTGCTTCGATCTTGCACCACACTTAACAGATCTCTCTCGCATGAGCAGATCTCTCAACGTTCACCCGCTACGCTAAGCACCCGCGCGCCAAACCAAACGACGAAGTTTGCCTCACACTACAAAGCTGATAGAAGACTTCTCAATAAACGTGATAACAGACCTCACTACACCTCGCGCTACCAAAGAAACACGGCGAACATTAACGCGCCAGAGATTCCAGATTTCACCACTAAACCAAACAGATCTCACACAAATCTGATCGCTGAACTCAAAATTCCAAAACTTCCAGAATTGTTCCAAATATGGAATCTGACCCAAAATACAAACGAATCCTTGCAATTGAAAGCTGGACAACTAGATTTGTCCACGCACAAATCTGAAATCTTAAAATTCAATTAATTCCACCAATTAACCTTTATTAAATTTCGGGTCTCACACCATCTATCCATGAGTTGAAGCAGAAGGTTAGAGCTGGACAGTTATAGGATTATACCGTCTTGTCAGATGGTTGTTTGAGGCTCCGTGGCAGGTTGGTAGTTCCAAATCTGATTGATTTGAATGAATAGATCTTGCGAGAAGCGTATTGTAGTAGACTTAATGTCCATCCTGGTGCAAGGAAGATGTACCATGCCTTGAAGCCGCAATTTTGGTGGGCAGGTTTGAAGAGTGATGTTGCTGATTTTGTAGCTCGTTGCTTGAACTGTCAGCATGTTAAGGCCAAGAGGATGAGACCTGGTGGTTTATTGTAGAGCTTAGAGGTGCCCTAGTGGAATTGGGAGCACATAGCTATGGATTTTGTGACGCATTTGCCTCGTTCCAGCAGAGGTTGTGATGCTGTGTGGGTTATTTTTGACAGATTTTCTAAGTCTGCTCACTTCATTCCCTACAATATGACGTATTATTTGATGAAAATGGCGAAGCTGTACATAGATTTTGTGGTGTGATTGCATGGTGTGCTTGTGACTATTGTTTCGGATCGTGATCCAAGGTTTACTTCCAGGTTTTGGAAGAGTTTGCAAACAGCTTTGGGTACCATATTGGCTATGAGTACTGCTTATCATCCCCAAACGGATGGCCAGTCTGAGAGAACTATCCAGATTTTAGAAGATATGTTGTCGTAATGGATTTCAGCAATAGTTGGCAAGATTCGTTGTATTTAGTTGAGTTTTCTTATAATAACAACTATCAGGTCACAATTGGCATGGCACCACTTGAAGCTTTGTATGGTGAAAAGTGCAGATCGCCTATATGTTGTGAAGAAGTGGGGGAGAAGCAGCTGTCTTCTCCAAAATTTGTGCATCTGATGAGAGATCAAATAGATCTGAATCGACAGCGTACGAAAGCTGCACAAGATCGCCAAGCGAGTTATGCAAATAGTAGGCATAGGCCTTTAGAATTTCAGGTTGGAGATTTTGTTTCCCTGAAAGTATCTCCTTTTCGAAGTATTATGAGATTTGGTCTCAAGGAAAAATTGGCTCCTCGTTATATTGGACCATTTGAGATTGTTGAGAGGATCGGTCCTTTGGCTTATCGGTTGTTGTTGCCGCCAGAGCTGTCCTCATTGCATGATGTGTTTCAAGTGTCGATATTGAGGAAGTATGAGCCAGATCCTTCTCATGTGTTACGAACTGACGAGGTTGAGCTAGATCGGAGTTTGAGTTATGTGGAATATCCGTTGCAGACCTTGGATAGAAAGGAGAAGCAGTTGAGGAACAAGACCATTCCCTTGGTGATGGTACAGTGGAGAAAACATGGTAGAGAAGAAGCTACGTGGGAGCTGGAAGAGAAAATGCAGCGTGAATGGCCTCATCTGTTTGAGTAGATGTTGCATTTGTTTCCAGTAGCTAGTTTTGGTTGTGTTGTTTGTTCCAGTTATCTTGAACTCTTGGTTATTAACTTCTCGTTGCTTGCTGGAGAGCTACCGTTTATTTTGTGCGTAGCGGGATTCTTCCAGTGTTGGTTTGTGTTGGGTTTTGGTCCAGATATGGAGTTTTCGTTTGATTTCGATGACGAAATATTATTTTCAGTGGGGTAGAGATGTGAGACCCAAAATATTATGAGATAAATTGAGTTAATTAATCGGGTTTGGCATAGACCAAATTTGGCTTGAATAGATTTGGGATGAGCCAGCTTTGAGCTGGTATGCTTGGTGAAGTTATCGGGTCAGAATTTGCTTCGGAAACAGCTCTGGAATGTTGGAGAATTTCACGGGAAAGTGATCAGATTTGAGTGCTGGTCAGTGCTGGATTATCGCATTCAGATTTGGTAGTGAAATCTGGTGGTCGCGCTAATTGGTTACGCGTGTTGGAATTTTTTCTCCGGTAGTGAAGCGACATCGTTTTGGGAGAAGCCAGATCTGAGTTGCGAGAGTGTTTAGTGATACGTGTACAGGTCCGGTTCGTTGTCCCAGTTCGTGGTTTGGAGTAGACCGGAGCGGTCCAGGGATGACCAGTCTGGTTCGGAGTAGACCGGAGCGGTCCAGGGATTTCAGCTTTGACTGGTCAACGCTTGTGTAAGATCTGATCTTTCAGATATGGGATGCGATGCGATGTCGTTTAGTGATCCGGATTTGGTTAGCGAGATGAAGTGTCGTAGTGAGCGAGCGGTCCGCGTTGCAACGTCGTTTGGATAAGTTACAAATCTGCTTAGCGTAAGTCCAGATCTGTAGTGATACTCAGATCTGAGTCGGAAGCAGCTTTGAACCTAAATTGTCGGTGACTGTTTCTTGTCAGATCTGGGAGACTAAGTTGTATATATTGAGGACTTTGACTGGTCTCACGATATTGTTTTCCGACACATTGAAATATTTCCCGTGAGTTCATCTTGTCCCGATACCCTAGCTACTGTTCACCGTAGCTTATTTCCTTCGATTTCCGAAGGTAGTCATCTCAGACGGACGCGAGAGTGGTAGCGCTGGACTCCTCTTGCCTAGGCCATTCTTCTCATACCTCTTTCGAAGGCTTTGGGTTAGGTGGAAGGAGATCGTGAAGGAAGCTACTCTGTGTAGTCTGTTAACATAAGCACAGATTTGTTTCTGCTGTTCGGGTAGCTCGTTGGGTAAGTGTTAATTCCTCCCTTGTGCTTTGTTTAGAGCTGTTTGTTGATCTTGAAGGGTAGGTCAGAGCTGGTTGATGTTGTAGCTCCCAGTTCGTAGCTATGAGCTTTGCGTACCTGAGTTAGCGTTGTTGTTTGGCTTAGCAGGTTTCAGATCTGGTTGCTCGGGACTGCTTTTGTTGTAATTATAGCTCAGAACTAAGGTACGATGTGAGCTCGTTTTACAGCGTTGGATATGGCATGGATATATGTCTCTGCTTGCTGATCTGTTGTGCAGTGCATGCTGTTTTGTTGGCTGTTGAATTCTGTTGCATTTTCATACACGCATTATTCATGTTGAGCTCAGATCTTTCTAGCCTTGCCTTATTGTATTTTTCTGTGTGTACCAGGATTCCTGTTTAGAGGCCGAGCGGGTAACTCCCATCACCCTCATCTCCCTGTTGGGATCTGTTAGCCACTATGAGCGGAGTGGGTAGCTCCCACATCTCATGAGTTGGGCAACTGCAGGTTGAGCATTGTGTTTTGCATCTGGTACCGTGTGTTGAGACGAGTGGGTAGCTCCCATATGCTCACACGTCCCGTGGCCACTATCTTCCAGTTGATCGGATTCAGTTCTTGAGCAGTTCTTGAGATCCTTTGGCTCCCTGCCTTCGGCTCTAGCCTTGTTCTCATGCATAGCATTCACATTTTATCTGTTGCTATTTAACCGCTTTTTTTTCAGTTGTTCTCCGTACTGGGGTTTGACCCTGAGGTCCCTCTGGGGCTGGTCGTCTTGTTGCCTGTGTGTGTTTTCAGGTTACCATGGTTTCACCGCTGGTCGTGGAGTTGATCCAGCTGGTAATGCCGCGGGAGGTGGATAGAGTGTCCCAGTTATATGTAGTAGATACTTATGATATTTTTGTTATATTATATTGTATCTATGTTCAGCGAGAGACTCATCTCTTTGTTGATTGAGAGTCACGCTGTGTTGTATCTTTTCTTGTTGATGTATTGGGTTTCTTCGTTGTAGAACCTGTATTTTGGATATCTAAGTATTTTAACTTATGTTTCTCCAAGTAGGCCAAAAGAGAAAATTTTAGCCACTATTTTATTGCTTCCGCTATTGTTTTGCGTTGTTTTACTCTGTGTTGAGTACGAGGCCTGACGGGCAAAGTATAAAGCAATCTATATACCTGATACTTTGATAAATCATCAACTTGAAAAGATGAACATAAAATACGTGAGCACGGAACCAACCAATAAACTAGCCACTTCCATAAATCATCACTTTGAAAAACGTGCACTCTGTTATTGCACTGAGCAGACCTTACGGTGGTGAAAAATTTCTTCTAGAGTTGTACCCTTGCAAATATTTCAAACACTTCTAGAGACTCAGAATTTCAACATCACAAACCGCTTTGTAATATCATTGATTCAAAAGTCTAAATCAATTTTCAATCACATACTCACATATAACAGCTCTAAAATGATCGGCTTGCTCTAATCTGAATTGCGATACTCTAAACTGATCTGCTTGATCTGAGCTGAATTGTGGTGCTCTAAACTGATCTGCTTGTTCTACGTTGTTCTGTTGTAATCTATTCGAGTTCTTGTATTTGTTACCATCAAAACTTCGTAAATTTTAATCTCAACATCCGAGGAATTGACAATTCCCACCCATGCTTCACGTGTCAATTAGACATACTGCGTAATCTAGATCACTATATCCGATCAGTTGAAAGCTGGAGTCTTTGGGATACCAAAGAACCACATTAGGAGTACCTTTAAGGTATTTTAAAATACGTTTAACAGCAATGTAATGAGACTGTTTGGGCTCTGCTTGAAATCTAGCACACATACAGACAGCAAACATGATGTCTGGTCTGCTAGCCATTAGGTAAAGCAAAGAGCCTATTATACCATGATACAATGATAGCTCAATGGCAGCTACAGCTTCATCTTTATCCAGTTTAAATTGAAGCACTCATTGGGTAGCTTCTGCAGAAAAATTTACATCCCGTACTTCTTCAGCAGTTCTTTCATATATTTCGCTTCATTTTTATGTAGATTCCATTGTCAAGCTGTCGTACTTGAATCCAAGAAAGAATTTCAGATTTCCGATCATTCTCATCTCAAACATGTCATGCATTAGCTTCAAAAAATTCTGGCACAGTTTGGGGTTAGTATATCCAAATAAAATATCATCAACATAAATCTGAATTAATAACAAATGATCATATTTAATGAATTTAAACAAAGTATTATCGACTGTGCCGATAATGAAATCATGTTCTAACAAAAATTTAGATAGTGTGTCATATCAAGCTCTGGAAAATCGAATTCAACATAAAATTAACTACACAGGGCATCCCCTAGTAAATGACTCGAGGAAAATATATATACATATCTTGGACACTCGATAAACACCTTATGGGGCTCCACTAGCTGACACTCCATCTCGTGCAGTTGAACCACCTGGATAACCTGCAATGGTCACCAATACGACAAAATTATCCCCAAAGGGAAGGGTTCAAATCCCAGTATGGAGAAAAAAGTAAAACCGCAATCGAAGTACAAAAGCAATATGCTACATGCTATGCAATGTGTGTTTGGTAAGAAAGAATCGCGCATACCAAGACCAGAGGCCAAATGAAATGGTCAACAGCAACATGTGACAACATCATAAAGAAGTTGGGAGCTACCCGGGAGTTTCCAATGGGAAATATATTTGGCTCGTCGTCGAGATTAACGGGAGCTATCCATCCGACCATGGTGGAAAACAAAGGTGCAATACAACCACCCACCACCACTTATCTAGGCCACAGAAATCTGGGGGGTGGGAGCGATCCGGTGCATCCTCGTTGCTCTCAATCGTAAGTGTGCTAAACAACACCACTCAACGATAATGCAACTCAAATCTGAGTTTCAATGAAACGGCTAGCAAAATAAAGCTCAAGGCCCGATATGAAATGCACATGCTTGATGCCATGGCATGTATATACACAATCACATTCCAAATGCAATATAGGAAACAACATAATATACAAACACATAGCACATAATCATACTCTACGCAAGCTGTAAATATGTGCTCCATTCATACCTCGAAGTATTTGATCAAATACCTCAATACAAAACATGCACCAAACAGACTGCAAACACTGACAGCGTCATCGGAGGTGGTGGCCTACGATTGAATAGTGATTAAGAATATGGAATGGCTATTTGTGGCTACATAGTTGTGATCATGAAATCCGATCGGACCTCGCTAGAAAGTTGGTCGTAAAGTAAAATTCTCATAAATTTCTCAAAGGAAAACCAAAATTAACAATTATTGTCTCAAAATGTATCCAAGGAAAAGGGATACAACTTACAACAAACATCAACCAAAATGGTTTAGCTAATCTTGTTGATATTTGAAATCTTTGTGCCAAAAATGACATTGATCTCCCTACTCCAGTAACCTCAGATCACGATAATTGTCTAGAAATGTCTATCTTGAAGATTGATTTCCAACGGTACCAAGCACACTCCAAGTGGAGTAGCCAATCTACGGCAATCATGAAAAAACTCCGACTGGTCGAAAAGTGTGTGTATCATGTGATGTTTTAATGTGTGTTTTTGGTTTGACCATCTCGATCTAATTTGACCTTCTAAACCGATCTATCGTCCTGATATCATCTCGTCCACCTGAACTGATCTAAACTATTCTTTTTTTGTGGCCTGATCAATCATTTTGATTTAATCTGATATGTTATTTTGTATCACCTTTCTAAACGGAGCTCAACTAGTTGTTCGTACAGTATAATTTTTAGTGTTGGCATTACTTTATTCTGATTGACATCCAGTTGACACCCAGAGTAACCAGATTAGGACAAAAATCCCCAGTTTTATGTTCACTAAAGATTGAGACCTGATCTGTTTCAAGTCCAGCCGCTTTGTGCGCATATTTTCCCAGTGTTTTTCAAAAGTAAAGGAAAGGAAAAAAAGTTTTTAATAAATACCACCTCTACGTGCGTGAGCTCTCAGCCATATTTAAATGATGTAACTTTTACAATGGGCTGTGAGCGTGGGTGGCTTGAAATTTTGAAGTTTTGATATATTTGTGTCAAAGTTATGACTGAACGATTACAGGCGTGTGGATGTCGGTTGATGGGCCGGGGTACCCCGCCAAACTACGTGTGGATGCGTCGATGGGTCGGGGTGTTCCAACACATAGCAGAATGCGGGCATGTAAATTTCAGCCTTCGGGCTGGGGTGTCCCGTCGAAGCCTGGTACTAGAGGATCTTGATCAAGCAACTATGACTCAATGAATTTCTGAGAAACACTTCATAAAAGAAAATGATGAGTATAGGATGGTTGACGATCGAATGGTTTAGCATTGTACTTTTGATAGATATGATTTAACGACCTTCTTTGAAAAGTTGATGAACTGATTGATACATTATTTAAAAATATTTGATGCATGATTATGTATTAACAATTACTCGTTATTTTCCAGACTCACTTGATAATACTTTTGCTCAATCGTTTTTCTACTTCAGTCTTGAATTTCTTGACCCGTTCAAAGGATTCATATTTGTTTTTCATTAATATAAATAACCATACCTTGACTGATCATCAGTAAAGGTAATAAAGTAGGTTTTCCGCACACGTCTGTAAGGATTAAACCCAACAGTCCATTTGCCCGCTTAGGTTTTCCAAAGGAGTTTTAGTCATTTTCCCTTTATACAAGACTCAAGAATCACAAGTAGGTATGGAACTGATGTATTACATATGAAACATCCATTCTCCCACTAACTTGTTCATTCTTCTTAGCGATATATGACCTAGCCTAGCGTGCCATAGCTGTGCGGGGCTTTGATTATCGCTTCCTTTTAACTGTTGTTGTATGTTTCTCAAAACTTTGAAGAGGAATTGTGGTAGTGGTGGCAAATGTCCTCAGACTTGTCTGGCTTGGAAGACTTTTCCTTGGGCTTCTAGCTGGCAGCGCTCCTCTTCACTTTGCTTTTGGGACCTTATTCTTAGAGGAAGCTGAGCCCATCAAAAGAATTGGTTTTTCCTTCTTTGTGGTTCCTTCAAACACGACCAGCATGTTGACCAATTCTTCAAGAGTGGCCTCCATATTTTTCATGTTAAAGTTAACCATGAATCTGTCGAACGCAAGAGGAAGGGAAAAAAAGCAACAAATCCATTAACAGCTCATGTGGATGATAGATTCAGGTGCTCGTCAAGACAAGTGTTGGCTGAGGGATCACGTAATAACTCTATGTGTGACAATCTCTATTATGAAACTCATATTTGGAATACTTTGTATTCTAAATCGTTCCTAGTCGATTCAGCCGCTGCTAATAAGGATAAGGTCACTTGAGTTAGAGTCTAGTATTTGCGATTGACTACCATGTTTCATTGGTAGGGGACATGGTGATGTCCAAGCATGCAAATAGGTGCGCCTTGTAGAGTGCACTAAACAACCCTCCGTATGGATTTTTCCAAGTGGTTCTTATTTATCGAGTGGGAAAATCCTATTTTATGGTTGTACATCATTAGTCCTCATGACTCAGGGCAACATTGAGATTATATGTGCTAACGCTGTCTTTGACTTTTTTACTGACTCCTCTAGAATCATTAAGTGGAAAGATTGGGTGTTGTGTAGAAACATATGGGAATCGATGTATTGTAGTCGGGGATTCACCACTTACCTATGGGTTTTGATATTCTATGTGACATCATGTATTTGTAGTGATGAATCTCTGATCAGAGTGAGGTGGTAAATAAGAAAGGAGTTTCTTTAATTACACTTGTGATGCAACTACTACATGACTCATAGTTATCGGTTGTTGGATCAAAAATACAGTTGAAATACAGCTCGAGAGTTCCAGAAGGGGGGTTGAATGAACTCCCGAGATATTTTTCACAAAAATCTTTTTCAAAACGGTTTTACAACCTTCGGCAACCTCTAAGTTGTGTTACCAGATTTGGAGGACCTCAGTGTGCTACTATTCTCTCGAGTAACAAAGAATTGTGCGGAATGAACTCGATTGAACAGTGAACAGATAAATTAAAAACTGAAATCATTAAGTAAACTAAGTGCAGCAAAGTAAAGGTACAAGATTTTGTTTATGACAGTTCGGAGCTTAAACTCATACGTCTCCCCTTCTTCCTTGAACAGGAAGTATTCCACTAGAATATTGATTACAACTCATGGTCTAACCCAATCTGACAGTCCGTAAGCTACAAGAACTCCTAGCACTTCTACAACAAAATCATATGAGCAATATGTTCTGCAAATACAACGGTTGTTTCAAGCTCTTTAAGCTTTCACACTCTATATGCACTCTGTTTATGATTTACAATCAAGACACAATACCACAGAGTGGTTACAACTCAAATGAATATAAATCTGAATTGATGATGAACAGAGAGTTTTGTGCGATGTAAATTCTGTAGCGTAACAGAAAGGTTGTTTGAGAGCTTTTGCAGAATTGTAATTGTCGTGAAAAATAATTTTTGTCGTAAGTGTCCTTTCGCTGCTTTTCATCATCCTTTAAATAGAGATCTTCAGCTCTATCAATCTGCAACTGATTTGCTGTACTGGCTAGTTGATATTCTTTCCATCTTTGAACAACTTGCCATTCTTCATTCCTGAATCACAGAAATGATATCGTTAGGACCAGAAATAACATCCGGTAATTCTGCCAGTAATTAAGCACAAGATTTATCTGATCTGATCTCATAGAATCATGTCTAAACTGATATATGTAAGCTCTGAGCTGTTAGGTGTAGCCGTGCTCTAAAGGCTTGTAACCTCTGAGCTTTTACGAGAAAAACTGTAATCTTCTCTTGCGATCTGATCCAAAAACTGTCTGAGCGGATCTCTGGTGAACTGAACTTCTTCCAGGTCTCATCTTATATACAGTACTAAGATGATCTTGGAACCGTTTCTCTGAGCTGTTCTGTAAACTGATAATATCAATACTGATCTGAGACTTATCTCTTCAAGCTCTGATCTGAATTATTATAAGCTCTAAACTGAAAGCTATTTTTGAGCCCTGAGCTGGTCTTCGTGTTGTTCTAGATCTAATTTGTTTTTTGCGGTGTCTTAGCTCTAAGTTGTTTTCTTCTGATCTCTAAGCGCTGCTCTAAGCTGTAAATACCCATCATCTAATATAAGATGTTCTTTGTACGAAGCTTCGATCTCAAACTTCTCTACGCTGATTCTTGCATTCAATCACTGTTCTGATCTCAAAGCTCGAATCTGAACTGTTCCGAGTCACTCTAATTTGTTCTTCTTACCCTGAACTGAAAGGTGATGCTTTAAGCTGATCTGCTTGGGTAACGCTCGAAAAATCCATAAACCCCCGAGACATTTATTTATTAAAGAAGTGTTAAACTGCTATTTTATTTCAGAGCTTAGCTTTTCAGCTTTCTCCTGAGTTGGTTCCTTCATATTTTATCTGGCAGTTCGCATGCGGTCAGGTTTGGCGGGAATCAACCCAAGCACGGTCCGGTTCTCAATTTTATAAAAATAAAATAAAATATTTTTCTTTCACAAATGATTAATGATGGCACGCTTAAGGCTTTTATTAAATGCTGTCAGCACGCCTAAGAATTTATGTTAAGCTAATGATTTATGTTGGCGCGCTTGGATTGGGCAACGTTTTCTATACCCGGCTGCTGCCACAGTATAGCGGTTAGGCTGTTGCCCATACCACAACCAACCAAATTACTTATCCAAAGTTAGCTTTCAATCATTCTTGTGGAAGATTTCATAGCCGGAGCTGCTCCCTGCAACCCGCCGACCAACAAAGGCAAGTAAACTCTTTTTCTTGCTGCTCCTATGAAAGCGTAGTATTTTCTTTTTTTTTTTTATGTTGTTTGCTTTCTGTTGCATCTGTTCAGAGTTTTTATAGCTTCTTTTAATGGTTTGGCACGTGTTAAGCGGTTTCAAAAATGATTTCAAATGTTTGACAGAAATGTTTTGCGACAGTGAGATATCGTCTCTTTCAAAATGTCGGGGTTGTACGAAGGTAAATACCCAAAGAAGATTTTTTGTGTGCTTCAAGGATATAGGTTACGTTGAATGCTGGGGATGAGATGTTGAACTTAAAGGTGGAACTGGTCTAGTTGGAGCGCTGTTCTGATTTGATAATATTAGCTAATTAGATCGAACTTCTCAAAGCTGGTTTCAATTCTCATGTTGGATGGCTAAGGATGAGGTTCTGAGCTGATGGGCAAAGTGGTCACATTAGGACTTCGTTTTGATCTGATAAGTGGAGCTAATATGTTCTAACTCTCCTAAGCTATTGTCTTCTACCCCTAGCTGTTTTCACGCTCCTAAATTGATACCTTACTCTCTGGGCTGGTTTTACGTTCCTAAGTTGTCATCCATTTATCTGAGCTGGTTTTATGTTTTTAAGCTGTTGTCTTCTTCCCTGAACTGTTTTTACACTTGGAAGATATTTTCTTCTTCCCTGATCTGTTTTTACGCTTATAAGTTGTTGTATTCTTCCCTGAACTGTTTTTACGCTTCTAAGCTGTTGTCTTCTTCCCTAAATTGTTTTTACGATCGTAAGCTGTTGTATTATTCTCTGAGCTAGTTTCATGTTCCTAAGCTGTTATATTATTCTCCAAGCTGGTTTCGTGTTTCTAAGCTGTTATCTTTTTCTCTGAACTGTCTCTAAGCTCGTAAGTTGTTTGCTTCACCCAGAGCTATTTTTGCATTTGTGAGCTGTCTTTCCCCTCTGAGATAATTTCAGAACCTCCAGAGCTGTGTTCTGAATTACACCCAGCAGTCTTTTCAAGCAAAAATTTAGCTTTCTTTTAACATCACGAACCTTTTGTGTGCGATCTATGGATCAATTAATTTATTGTAAAAGGGCAGGGGAATGAAGAAGCTAGGCAGAAGTTTCCCGTCGTATTTACAGTTTTAAAGGAAGTAATTTCAAAGTTCTATGCTATGTGGCAAAGATAAGACAGACGAGCACAGTTTACGAGAGTGTGGATATCGGTCGACGGACCGGGGTGTCCCTCCAACAAAAAAGATTGAAGGGCGATAGTTTGCCAGAGGCCTGATATCAGATGAGCTTCGTCAAGCGACCCGACCTATGTATAATCTTCTACGCCACATTTCATACAAGAAACTTTTATGGGTTATTCTATAACCGTAGTTTAATAAAAACGATATTAAATGCTTACTTCCTTTAAATTAAAGCATATGTTAGTTTTGTGTGAGCTTCGTTATTACCATATTTACCTGCTAAGAATCTAGGCTCACTAGTTTTCATGGTTGCAGGTGAGGATGTTGTTTGAGAGCTGGGGTAGCGTGAGCTAGAGTAGATGGGGATGTGTGTTTATCGACGACCTGCATTTCCAAGTTGTTTCTTTATGTTGTATCATTTCTAATTTCTGCGTTAAAACAGAGTTGTATCAGATTGTTGCACTACATATTATGTTTTAGACTGATTTTGAATTATCTATGTTTAGAGATTTCTTGACAGCCTTCGTATTTCAATTGGTATTCTTCTGAGCTGTTTTACCCATATCCTGTGATGTGACTGTTTGCCATTTAACTGTCCAGAGCTGAAATACTTATCCCAAACCAGTACGCTCCCATTTTGTAAATCCCCTGAGCTGATCCAGCTTGCGTGTGATTCACTCGCGCTGGCCCAACTTAGGTTTCTGCTAGTTAATTACAGTATCTGCGAGATTAATCCTTCAGTTTTTTTTAAATCGCATAATCACCCCAAGCATATGTATTCTTGGAAAATTTTTTGAAATCCGAGAAAGGAGTAAGTTTCCCGTAGCGCTTTAGACATCCATTTTGTAAAATCGATGGATTAGGGCGCTACAGCTTGACCTGAGCTGAATCATGACTCTCTAAGCTTATTTACTTGCTCTGAGCTGAATCATGACTTTCTGAATAGATCTACTTTCTCTGAGCTGAAATCCTACGTTCAAAACTATTCGACTTACTCTAAGCTGAAATCTGACGTTCTGAACTGACTAGCTATGTTGTACACTGTTTTGCTTTCTCTGGGCTGAAAATCATCACCGTAAACTTTTAGACATGCACTGAGCTGATACATATCATTCTGATCTGATCTGCCCGCTCTTTGTTGATCAACACGCTCTGAGCTGGTCTGCAACGTCCTAATCTATTCTGTATAGCTCTTATCTTGCCGTTGTAATCTGTTCAAGTTCTTGTATTTGTTATAACCAAAACTTAAATTTTATTCTTAATAATTTCCCCCTTTTTTGTGATGACAAAACTTAGCAGTAAAAATTCTCTTTTATTAATCAACGAAATGGTAAGTACAAGAATGGATATTTCTTCTCAAAACAAATTCCTCAAAACTGAAATAAATCTTTCTCAAAGCCATCTACACAGGTCTTCGACACTGAGCTCTAGAGACTTCATCCTCTCGTTGAAATCCGATTTTAAGGATCTCAGTTGCTCTTGAGATTGTAATTTCTCTGAATTGATTCTAGACAACAGATCCCGGAGTTGAGTAGCTGTCTGTGCAAATGATGAAGCATTGTGGGAGTCAATGAAATTACGATCTGTCCGTGCTGGTTGAATTTCTCCATATACCATCTCAACAGGTTCACATGCAGGAGAAGACTGAGAGAATTCTGCATCTGTACCTTCTTCAAAGAATCCCCAAAATTTTTTCAGCACGCTGCCCATGCTGAAAAGCTCTGACACTTCATCCGGAATAGCCTCCGAAATCTATACTGTCGGATGTATCACCAAATCTGTACATCGTTTCACTAACGGCTTGTGGGAAGGAAGAACTGAACTAACTTCGGTATCTTCATCCGGGCCTGAAAATAGATTTGAGGGCCCTGGCAGTGTCCACACTAGCTTATGCTGCTTCCTAAGTCCTAGATAAGCTAGCTCTTCAATCTTTTGAGCCTCAGCCAGGACAAGCCTGGAGGTCTATGCTTGCAAGAGGGTGCCTAGGAACAAATTTTTTCCGCCACTCAAGCAGAACCTTTCGAAGTAACAGTTCCTAGAGTTTAGCATGGACCATCAATATTCGCTTGAAGGCTACTCGAATAAAGTCCGTCTTAGTCCATCAGAACAGCTTAGCCATATCTGCTTTGGAAGGTCCCTTATCCACTTAGGTTGCCCAAACCTTGAAAGTTGTAGATCATCACGCATTCTTATGAATACGGAGTCTCTGATCTTGATGAAAATCAAAGCGATTGTCTCCTTGACTGGATTGCCCTTGGATTTCTCCACCGAAAACTTATCTCCTTTATCTGAAGGGGCAATCTTCGAAAGAGACTTTGTGCACCAGTCCACTTCCCTGATATGGATGCCCTGAATCCATCGGATCTGAGTTAACTTATTTCTTGCTGACCTTCTGTGGTTACGTGAACAGATTTGGCTCCATGAATGATTGTTCTGTTCTGCTTTACGTGCATTATGCATGCTTAAATCATATTTGAATTTAATGACATTCATGCATACATCTTGAGCCTGAGATTTGATTGATTACCGAATTGAGC
>KQ987753.1:54407-65610 GCA_001598015.1 Dorcoceras hygrometricum
CTCATCTGCTGAATCTTCATCTGATCACTGTAGCTACCTGCTGAATGATGACGTCACTGCTGATGTCATCTACGCTTTACGCTCCAGCTGATTTCTTCATCGTTCCAGCTCCAGTCTTGCGATTCTTCTTTGCTTCTTGCTTCTTGAATAGCGACTGTTGATAGATTCATCAACAGTACTTATAATCGCTACTGCTAACATATTCGTCAACAGTAACTTGCGCATCTTCTTCTTCGATCTAATGCTCCAGCAAGCTTCTCAACACATGATCCAGCTGGTTCGCTTCGCACTTTAGCTCTTCAGCTGGTTGTTATCGTTTCAGCTGGTTCATCATGCTCCAGCTGATTTCTTGGCCTCCGCCTGATTACGAACAACTGAATCAACTCTGGACGTCTCCAAACTTAATTCAACTGCCGATTCTATGAACACCAAACCAACTGCTGATCGATAATGTTGCGAACCAACTGCTGGACATATATAGCTGCTGCTGATTATCTTCTTTGTTCCTAAAATCTGTACGCTTAAGTAGAATTGTTAGAAACACAATAATAGGTTTTGTGTAATTCAAAACTTAATCAGGATCTGTCAAAACAGATCCAACAATCTCTCCCTTTTTTATTTACACAAAACCTTAAATGAACAATGCATGTTCTAACAATTCTCTCCCTTTTTGTGGGAATCAAAAAGAGAGTGAACTGCTGGACTTCCCGATTTAAAACAAAAGCTCTCCCTACACTGTTTCAACAAAACAACGAAACAGCAGGAGTTTTAATCTTTGAAAAACAAAACCGCTTTTGGGAAGAACGAATGCAGCAATATATGATTTTCAAAACAGAAGCTGATGCATAACTCAAAATTATAAACGACAGTGACGCCACTCTCCCTGTCTTTTATAATATGAGCTCAAATCTTTTTAAAACTTCAAAATTTTGCATCAGCTGGAATCCGCGAAAACAGAACAATTTAAAAACACATCAGAGCATACAAATATTTCAAATAACACGTGCTACTGAGTTACTCAAGATTATGAAGAACCAGGACAGATAACAGCTCAGATTTTTCCTTCTTCTATCTCGCCCCATGTGCTTGTCACTGAGCCTCGCTCCAAGTGATCTTACAGCACAATGAAAATAGAAGCTTGGAATCTGCCCGAGACTCGCGCATCCCGACAGTTCATCAAGCGAAAAACCGGTTCTATATTAAAAACAGATCTGGCCTTCATAAAATAAGTTTCTCAAAACATTTAAAACATTCAAAACATAGCACATGTGTTTTTAAAATTAGTGCTCGTTCAAGAACAACCTGCTCTGATACCACTTGTTGGTCCGATATTAGGATCAAAAAGATCAGCAGGTGCGCATTTGTTAAAAGCCTTTCAAAGAATTTTGCGCGCTGCCGATACAAACTTGAGCTGCAATAGCTCGTTGTTCTTGAACATATAAAATCACAAAGAGCACCGGAGACAGATCTGGTATGATTTAAAAATCATGCGGAAAATACCAGAAGTGAATCCTATATTTTAAAACGGGAACTGTGAACATATTCTAAGATTCATTCACAAACAGATGTGAATGAATCCGGGTGTGTGAGATTGATACAATGTAGCTCTCATCTCTCTGTTTTTCTCACACACGAGGGACAAGCTCTAACAAGCTAATCTAGACTCAGCAATCAACACTCGTGAAAAGCTCCTCTCTAATGGCGGTCGATTGCTTCGTCTATCTCTTCATTTTCCCTCTGTTGGTGCACTGTATATTCAAAGTAATTCTACCACAGTATGTAGTCGCACCAACTGGTTACACGAACGAACGAACACTCGAACACTTCTTCAATGGGCGTTGCCTCTAATATATAGCCTCTGTAAAATTCTTCCCGTAGGAAAGCTTCCAAAACTGTTCAGCGCTTTAGATGGCTATCTTGTCTTCTTTCCATTTTGGTGCAACGCTCCTCTGTAAAGTACCGACACAAGAACAGTACTTGCGTCCTTTTATTTTGCAGGCTTCTGTCGCTTTCTCCATTTGAATTAAGCTCAGTAGTTGACATCCATCTTTGATAATTCGTCAACTGCTTCGCTGCTGATTAATTCCTACGACTGCTGCGCTTTGCCCCTTCTTCAATTCTTTGCGCCTGGGAACCAAGTCGACTGAATATGCAAAGCTTGCGACTGGTTAATTAGCAACAGCTGATTCATATGAGCTCTCGACTGGATGCTGCTGTTGCTTGCGTCTGGTTGTCCAAAAGCTTCGCCTGAATCTTCTTGCGACTGGATGCTCAAACACATTGCGTCTGGAATTCTTTGCGTTGAGACTGGATCCACTGTAGCTTCATCTGCTGAAATAACAACGCAAAGTCTTCCTGCTGAATCTTTAGCGCAAGAGCAAAACGCTGTCGTATCAACTTATGTAACGACATCGTTTTGCTATCGCCATCTTCAAATAGCATCTGCTGATGAACATTAGCTTGCGACTGATAGTCTTCTCTCTACGACGTCGCTTCTCTTGCGTCTGGATGCAAGCTACCTGCTGATCCTTGCGACTGGATGACATCACCGATGACGTCATCAACAACTAATCCATCTGCTGAATCTCAACACGACGTCGCTTCTTCTTTTGCGCTTCGCTCCATCTGCTGATAGCCAACTGCTGATTGTGATGACATCAAGGCTGATGTCATCATAGCTCATTCCATATCTAGCGCATCTCTTCTCATCTGCTGAATCTTCATCTGCTGAATCTTCATCTGCTGAACACTGTAGCTTCTGCTGAATGATGACGTCACTGATGATGTCATCCAAACTTTACGCTCCAGCTGATCTTCTTCGTTCTAGCTCCAGCTTGCGATTCTTCGTAGCTTCTTGAATGGCGACTGTTGATAGATTCATCAACAGTACTTATATCTTTGCGACTGCTAACAGATTCGTCAGCAGTACTTATAACTTGAATCTTATTCTTCTTCTTCAGCAAGCTTCTCAATACATGATCCAGCTGGTTCGCTTCGCACTTTAGCTCTTCAGCTGGTTGTTTTCGTTTCAGCTGGTTCATCATGCTCCAGCTGATTTCTTGGCCTCCGCCTGATTACGAACAACTGAATCAACTCTGGACGTCTCCAAACTTAATTCAACTGCCGATTCTATGAACACCAAACCAACTGCTGATCGATAATGTTGCGAACCAACTGCTGGACATATATAGCTGCTGCTGATTGTCTTCTTTGTTCCTAAAATCTGTACGCTTAAGTAGAATTGTTAGAAACACAATAATAGGTTTTGTGTAATTCAAAACTTAATCAGGATCTGTCAAAACAGATCCAACAATACTATTTTGAGTATTGCGTTATTTTAAATTATATGTTTTAACCGTCAGGCCTAAACGGGAAAATTTTACCCACTTTTTAATAAGCTTCCGCATGTTTTGTCTGTTGTGAGCACGAGGCCTGACATCAAATACCTCAATACAAAACATGCACCAAATAGACTGCCAACACTGACAGCGTGATCGGAGGTGGTGGCCTACGATTGAATAGTGATTAAGAATATGGAATGGCTATTTGTGGGTACATAGTTGTGATCATGAAATCCGATCGGACCTCGCTAGAAAGTTGTTCGAAAGTAAAATTCTCATAAATTTCTCAAAGGAAAACCAAAATTAACAATTACTGTCTCAAAATGTATCCAAGGAAAAGGGATACAACTTACAACAAACATCAACCAAAATGGTTTAGCTAATATTGTTGATATTTGAAATCCTTGTGCCTAAAATGACATTGATCTCCCTACTCCAGTAACCTCAGATCACGAAAATTGTCTAGAAATGTCTGTCTTGAAGATTGATTTCCAACGGTACCAAGCACACTCCAAGTGGAGTAGCCAATCTACGGCAATCATGAAAAAACTCCGGCTGGTCGAAAAGTGTGTGTATCATGTGATGTTTTAATGTGTGTTTCGGGTTTTTATAGATTTTTGGCTCCCGAAAAGTAAATTTGGTCCATAATTCTAGTTTTTATGAAAATCCAACTCTTTTGTGCTATTTTGACTATAATATGTATTTTATGCCCCCCCCCACCCCCCGAACTACGGAAAAACAAAATTTTAGCACCAAGTCCAGTAATTCAAAATAGTAATTTATTTGAAAAAATTATTTATTTCTACACTTTAGAAAAATTTAAATACTAATTCTAACCAAATAATCGGGTAATTAATATTGGTACTCACATCTGACCTATCGTTCTGGTCTGATCTGACTCATTATGTTTTGTTCTGAACTGAGTTCACTGTTTGAAACTGCTTTTACTGTTTTAATATGTTCTGATCACTCTTGTCTGATTTGATCATTCTGACTTTTCGATCTAATTTGACCTTCTAAACCGATCTGTCGTCCTGATATCATCTCGTCCACCTGAACTGATCTAAACTATTCTTTTTTTGTGGCCTGATCAATCATTTTGATTTAATCTGATATGTTATTTTGTATCACCTTTCTAAACGGAGCTCAACTAGTTGTTCGTACAGTATAATTTTTAGTGTTGGCATTACTTTATTCTGATTGACATCCAGTTGACACCCAGAGTAACCAGATTAGGACAAAAATCCCCAGTTTGATGTTCACTAAAGATTGAGACCTGATCTGTTTCAAGTCCAGCCGCTTTGTGCGCATATGTTCCCAGTGTTTTTCAAAAGTAATGGAAAGGAAAAAAAGTTTTTAATAAATACCACCTCTACGTGCGTGAGCTCTCAGCCATATTTAAAATGATGTAACTTTTACAATGGGCTGTGATCGTGGGTGGATTGAATTTTGAAGTTTTGATAGATTTGTGTCAAAGTTATGACTGAACGATTACAGGCGTGTGGATGTCGGTTGATGGGCCGGGGTACCCCGCCAAACTATGTGTGGATGCGTCGATGGGTCGGGGTGTTCCAACACATAGCAGAATGCGGGCATGTAAATTTCAGCCTTCGGGCTGGGGTGTCCCGTCGAAGCCTGGTACTAGAGGATCTTGATCAAGCAACTATGACTCAATGAATTTCTGAGAAACACTTCATAAAAGAAAATGATGAGTATAGGATGGTTGACGATCGAATGGTTTAGCATTGTACTTTTGATAGATATGATTTAACGACCTTCTTTGAAAAGTTGATGAACTGATTGATACATTATTTAAAAATATTGGATGCATGTTTATGTATTACCAATTACTCGTTATTTTCCAGACTCACTTGATGGACCTCTAGGCTCACTAGTTTTTATTGATGCAGGTGATAATGTTAGGTGAGACTGGCAGACGAGTGTTGGACCGGATATGAGAGAGCGCTTATCGAGGGACACTCTTTTCTGCACTGAAACAGATTACATCTGAATTGTTTATTATAATTTTTGAGGAAGGAGTTTGTATGAATGATTTTACTTAATTGCGAACGATTCAAAAATCCGTGTCTTTAATACTTTTGCTCAATCGTTTTTCTACTTCAGTCTTGAATTTCTTGACCCGTTCCCGAACTACGAAAAAAAACAATTTTTTAGCACCAAGTCCAGTAATTCAAAATAGTAATTTATTTGAAAAAATTATTTATTTCTACACTTTAGAAAAATTTAAATACTAATTCTAACCAAATAATCGGGTAATTAATATTGGTACTCACATCTGACCTATCGTTCTGGTCTGATCTGACTCATTATGTTTTGTTCTGAATTGAGTTCACTGTTTGAAACTGCTTTTACTGTTTTAATATGTTCTGATCACTCTTGTCTGGTTAGATCATTCTGACTTCTCGATCTAATTTGACCTTCTAAACCGATCTGTCGTCCTGATATCATCTCGTCCACCTGAACTGATCTGAACTATTCTTTTGTTGTGGTCTGATCAATCATTTTGATTTAATCTGATATGTTATTTTGTATCACCTTTCTAAACTGAGCTCAACTAGTTGTTCGTACAGTATAATTTTTAGTGTTAGCATTACTTTATTCTGATTGACATCCAGTTGACACCCAGAGTAACCAGATTAGGACAAAAATCCCCAGTTTGATGTTCACTAAAGATTGAGACATGATCTGTTTCAAGTCCAGCCGCTTTGGGCGCATATGTTCCCAGTGTTTTTCAAAAGTAATGGAAAGGAAAAAAAGTTTTTAATAAATACCACCTCTACGTGCGTGAGCTCTCAGCCATATTTAAAATGATGTAACTTTTACAATGGGCTGTGATCGTGGGTGGATTGAATTTTGAAGTTTTGATAGATTTGTGTCAAAGTTATGACTGAACGATTACAGTCGTGTGGATGTCTGTTGATGGGCCGGGGTACCGGACCAAACTACGTGTGGATGCGTCGATGGGTCGCACTGAAACAGATTACATTGAATTGTTTATTATAATGTTTGAGTAAGGAGTTTGTATGAATGATTTTACTTAATTGCGAACGATTCAAAAATTCCGTGTCTTTAATACTTTGCTCAATCGTTTTTCTACTTCAGTCTTGACTTTCTTGAACCGTTCAAAGGATTCATATTTGTGTTTCATTAATATAAATAACCATACCTTGAATGATCATCAGTAAAGGTAATAAAGTAGGTGTTCCGCACACGTCTGTAAGGATTAAACCCAACAGTCCATTTGCACGCTTAGGTTTGACAAAGGCGTTTTAGTCATTTTCTCTTTATACAAGACTCAAGAATCACAAGTAGGTATGGAACTGATGTATTACATATGAAACATCCATTCTCCCACTAACTTGTTCATTCTTCTTAGCGATATATGACCTAGCCTAGCGTGCCATAGCTGTGCGGGGCTTTGATTATCGCTTCCTTTTAACTGTTGTTGTATGTTTCTCAAAACTTTGAAGAGGAATTGTGGTAGTGGTGGCAAATGTCCTCAGACTTGTCTGGCTTGGAAGACTTTGCCTTGGGCTTCTAGCTGGCAGCGCTCCTCTTCACTTTGCTTTTGGGACCTTCTTCTTAGAGGAAGCTGAGCCCATCAAAAGAACTGGTTTTTCCTTCTTTGTGGTTCCTTCAAACACGACCAGCATGTTGACCAATTCTTCAAGAGTGGCCTCCATGTTTTTCATGTTAAAGTTAACCATGAATCTGTCGAACGCAAGAGGAAGGGAAAAAAGCAACAAATCCATTAACAGCTCATGTGGATGATAGATTCAGGTGCTCGTCAAGACAAGTGTTGGCTGAGGGATCACGTAATAACTCTATGTGTGACAATCTCTATTATGAAACTCATATTTGGAATACTTTGCATTCCAAATCGTTCCTAGTCGATTCAGCCGCTGTTAATAAGGATAAAGGTCACTTGAGTTAGAGTCTAGTATTTGCGATTGACTACCATGTTTCATTGGTAGGGGACATGGTGATGTCCAAGCATGCAAATAGGTGCGCCTTGTAGAGTGCACTGAACAACCCTCGGTATGGATTTTTCCAAGTGGTTCTTATTTATCGAGTGGAAAAATCCTATTTTATGGTTGTACAACATTAGTCCTCATGACTCAGGGCAACATTGAGATTATATGAGCAATATGTTCTGAAAATACAACGGTTGTTTCAAGCTCTTTAAGCTTTCACACTCTATATGCACTCTGTTTATGATTTACAATGAAGACACAATACGACAGAGTGGTTACAACTCAAATGAATATAAATCTGAAATGATGATGAACAGAGAGTTTTGTGCGATGTAAATTCTGTAGAGTAACAGAAAGGTTGTTTGAGAGCTTTTGCAAAATTGTAATTGTCGTGAAAAACAATTTGTGTCGTAAGTGTCCTTTCGCTGCTTTTCATCGTCCTTTAAATAGAGATCTTCAGCTCTATCAATCTGCAACTGATTTGCTGTACTGGATAGTTGATATTCTTTCCATCTTTGAAAAACTTTCCATTCTTCATTCCTGAATCACAGAAATGATATCGTTAGGACCAGAAATACATCCGGTAATTCTTCCAGTAATTAAGCACAAGATTTATCTGATCTGATCTCATAGAATCACGTCTAAACTGATATATGTAAGCTCTGAGCTGTTAGCTGTAGCCGTGCTCTAAAGTCTTGTAACCTCTGAGGTTTTACGAGAAAAATGTAATCTGCTCTTGCGATCTGATCCAAAACTGTCTGAGCGGATCTCTGGTGAACTGAACTTCTTCCAGGTCTCATCTTATATACAGTACTAAGCTGATCTTGGAACCGTTTCTCTGGCTGTTCTATAAACTGATAATATCAATACTGATCTGAGACTTATCTCTTCAAGCTCTGATCTGAATTATTATAAGCTCTAAACTGAAAGCTATTTTTGAGCCCTGAGCTGGTCTTCGTGTTGTTCTAGATCTAATTTGTTTTTTGCGGTGTCTTAGCTCTAAGCTGTTTTCTTCTGATCTCTAAGCGCTGCTCTAAGCTGTACATACCCGTCGTCTACTGTAAGATGTTCTTTGTACGAAGCTTCGATCTAAAACTTCTCTAAGCTGATTCTTGCATTCAATCACTGTTCTGATCTCAAAGCTCCAATCTGAACTGTTCCGAGTCACTCTAATTTGTTCTTCTTACCCTGAACTGAAAGGTGATGCTTTAAGCTAATATGCTTGTCCTGAGCTTAATCGCGACTCTCTAAGCTGATCGACTTGCTCTGAACTGAATCGTGATGTTCTGAACTGATCCACAAAGGCTCTTGCTGCTAAAGTGTCAGAACAGAGCTCACCGACCAAGACAGTAGAGCAAATAAGCAACGACGCCATGTCCCTCTTCATAAAGAAGTTTGGGAAATTTATGAGAAGATCTCACAACCCCTCTTTTAATTATAACAATGCTCATAAATCTGAAAGATTTCTACTGATCAAAATTGTTATAACTGTGGCAGACCAGGGCATTTCACAGCTGATTGGAAGAAACTTAAGAAAGATGACAAGCTGTCCACAGAGAAAAGAAGAAACAGATTTGAGAAGAGGCCCAACAAGAAGAATGACCGAAAGATACTTGTTGCTGAAGAAAGCAACAGCAAATGGGCGGACTCGGACTCAGAGACATCATCAAGCAGCTCATCCAGTGAGAGCAAGAAGGAAGAAGTCCACTGCTTTATGGCTAACCAAACTACTGAAGATGAGGTATTCGACTTCTCTAATAGTGAATTTACACGAGAGGACCTCATCAACGCAATTAGGACTCCGTTTTGATCTGATAAGTGGAGCTAATCTGTTCTAACTCTCCTAAGCTATTGTCTTCTGCCCCTAGCTGTTTTCACGCTCCTAAATTGATACCTTTCTCTCTGGGCTGGTTTTACGTTCCTAAGTTGTCATCCATTTCTCTGAGCTGGTTTTATGTTTCTAAGCTGTTGTCTTCTTCCCTGAACTGTTTTTACACTTGAAAGATATTTTCTTCTTCCCTGATCTGTTTTTACGCTTATAAGTTGTTGTATTCTTCCCTGAACTGTTTTTACGCTTCTAAGCTGTTGTCTTCTTCCCTAAACTGTTTTTACGCTCGTAAGCTGTTATATTATTCTCTGAGCTAGTTTCATGTTCCTAAGCTGTTATATTATTCTCCAAGCTGGTTTCGTGTTTCTAACCTGTTATCTTTTTCTCTGAACTGTCTCTAAGCTCGTAAGTTTTTTGCTTCACCCAGAGCTATTTTTGCATTTGTGAGCTGTCTTTCCCCTCTGAGATAATATCAGAACCTCCAGAGCTGTGTTCTGAATTACACCCAGCAGTCTTTTCAAGCAAAAATTTAGCTTTCTTTTAACATCACGAACCTTTTGTGTGCGATCTATGGATCAATTATTTTATTGTAAAAGGGCAGGGGAATGAAGAAGCTAGGCAGAAGTTTCCCGTCGTATTTACAGTTTTAAAGGAATTAATTTCAAAGTTATATGCTATGTGGCTAAGATAAGATAGACGAGCACAGTTTACGAGAGTGTGGATATCGGTCGACGGACCGGGGTGTCCCTCCAACAGAAAAGATTAAAGGGCAATAGTTTTCCATAGGCCTGATATCAGATGAGCTTGATCAAGCGACCCGACCTATGTATAATCTTCTACGCCACATTTCATACAAGTAACTTTTATGGGTTATTCTATAACCGTAGTTTACTAAAACGATATTAAATGCTTACTTCCTTTAAATTAAAGCATATGTTAGTTTTGTGTGAGCTTCGTTATTACCATATTTACCTGCTAAGCATCTAGGCTCACTAGTTTTCATGGTTGCAGGTGAGGATGTTGTTTGAGAGCTGGGGCAGCGTGAGCTAGAGCAGATGGGGATGTGTGTTTATCGACGACCTGTATTTCCAAGTTGTTTCTTTATGTTGTATCATTTCTAATTTTGCGTTAAAACAGAGTTGTATCAGATTTTTGCACTACAGATTATGTTTTAGACTGATTTTGAATTATCTATGTTTAGAGATTTCAAGACAGCCTTCGTATTTCAGTTGGTATTCTTCTGAGCTGTTTTACCCATATCCTGTGATGTGACTGTTTGCCATTTAACTCTGCGGAGCTGAAATACATATCCCAAACCAGTACGCTCCCATTTTGTAAATCCCCTGAGCTGATCCAGCTTGCGTGTGCTTCACTCGCGCTGGCCCAACTTAGGTTTCTGCTGGTTAATTACAGTATCTGCGAGATTAATCCTTCAGTTTTTTTAAAATCGCATAATCACCCCAATCATATGTATTATTGGAAAATTTTTTGAAATCCGAGAAAGGAGTAAGTTTCCCGTAGCGCTTTAGACATCCATTTTGTAAAATCGATGGACTAGGGCGCTACAGCTTGACCTGAGCTGAATCATGACTCTCTAAGCTTATTCACTTGCTCTGAGCTGAAATCCGACGTTCAAAACTATTCGACTTACTCTAAGCTGAAATCTGACGTTCTGAACTGACTAGCTACGTTGTACACTGTTTTGCTTTATCTAGGCTGAAAATCATCACCGTAAACTTTTAGACATGCACTGAGCTAATACATATCATTCTGATCTGATCTGCCCGCTCTTTGTTGATCAACACGCTCTGAGCTGGTCTGCAACGTCCTAATCTATTCTGTATAGCTCTTATATTGCCGTTGTAATCTGTTCAAGTTCTTGTATTTGTTATAACCAAAACTTAAATTTTATTCTTAATAATTTCCCCCTTTTTTGTGATGACAAAACTTAGCAGTAAAAATTCTCTTTTATTAATCAACGAAATGGTAAGTACAAGAATGGATATTTCTTCTCAAAACAAATTCCTCAAAACTGAAAT
>KQ987753.1:65988-108453 GCA_001598015.1 Dorcoceras hygrometricum
TTGAGGGCCCTGGCAGTGTCCACACTAGCTTATGCTGCTTCCTAAGTCCTAGATAAGCTAGCTCTTCAATCTTTTGAGCCTCAGCCAGGACAAACCTGGAGGTCTATGCTTGCAAGAGGGTGCCTAGGAACAAATTTTTTCCGCCACTCAAGCAGAACCTTTCGAAGTAACAGTTCCTAGAGTTTAGCATGGACCATCAATATTCGCTTGAAGGCTACTCGAATAAAGTCCGTCTCAGTCAATCAGAACAGCTTAGCCATATCTGCTTTCGAAGGTCCCTTATCCACTTAGGTTGCCCAAACCTTGAAAGTTGTAGATCATCACGCATTCTTATGAATACGGAGTCTCTGATCTTGATGAAAATCAAAGCGATTGTCTCCTTGACTGGATTGCCCTTGGATTTCTCCACCGAAACCTTATCTCCTTTATCTGAAGGGGCAATCTTCGGAAGAGACTTTGTGCGCCAGTCCACTTCCCTGATATGGATGCCCTGAATCCATCGGATCTGAGTTAACTTATTTCTTGCTGACCTTCTGTGATTACGTGAACAGATTTGGCTCCATGAATGATTGTTCTGTTCTGCTTTACGTGCATTATGCATGCTTAAATCATATTTGAATTTAATGACATTCATGCATACATCTTGAGCCTGAGATTTGATTTATTACCGAATTGAGCCACATTGTGATCGGCCGACAGATGTGTCGCGCCTGAAAGGCACAGTGCTATCATCGGAGTGGTGACTGATTTGTCGTGTCTTAATACCACCGAGCTATGATGGTTAATTGAGTGGCCAAACCTGAATATCACGGACCGATGATTTCAACCGGCTGATTGGCTGTGCATGGTATAGAGGCTCACTCGATTTGCCAGCTGACTCGTTGGCCTAGATGACCGATTTGTTGGTAGCTACATGCATTCATGACTTAGAATACTGCATGTTTATGATTGTTGTTTACTTAGTGCTCTTCGTACCGAGGTTAGACCTCGTATTCTTTTCCTGTTTTTGGGTTTCTTGGGTCTGTGTTGCCCATTGCAGGTTCTTCAGGTAACCAGGCTGGACAGAGCGGAGTGCCAGCTGGTCGATCCCCATTTCTTTAGATTCCCAGTTGTATTTCATTTATGTAATAAACCAGGTGTGAGGATTGAGATTCGACAATTAGTGATTAATCTAATAATCAGATTTGCTTTTTGTATTAGTCATGGGAGTTGCCGATTTTCGAATATCAGGTTTGAGAATTTTGTCGAATCTAGTTGGTGAGTTTTAGATTTGACATAGAACTGTTCAGCTTTGAGTCGCTGGTTCCTATAGAATGAGATCTGAGTAGTCGAGCTTGGCGCGAGGAGTGATGCGTCCACGTTTCGCAATTTCAGATGGCTCGTTAGTGGGTGAATTCTGTTCAGGATCATGACCAGATGTCAAAGCAGGTCAACGATGATGTTTAGCGAGCGAGTTTAGGTGTGAGAGTTAGCTCAGAGATGCCACGTGTTAGTCAACATTTCTGGGTTGGCAGCTGGTGTTAGCGCTAGAATCTGGTGAGAGATCTGGATGAGCGTGAGCAGCAGTGAGTGGTGAGATCTGTTTCATACGTGAGGCAGTGCGACATCGTTTGCTTGTGCGAGTAGGAACATTGGTTCGTCGTCATTTTGATTAGTTACGCTTGTGTTTAGCGTTAGCGTTGAGAACTCAGATTTGAGTTAACGCTGGGATAAGATTTGAGGACTTGTGCCTTAGTGCTAAGATCTGATGCAGAGATCTGGTTATGTCAGCGCTGACTTCCACTGTAGGCTTTGACTCGAAGATTTAAATGCAAGAGCTGATTAGCACTTAGTGTATTTCGAACCCGACATTTCTTATCGTCTTCCCCAGTGAAACCCTCGATAGTTACTGTTCATCAAACACTATTTCTCCGATTTACCGTCGATTTCTGCCGTAGTTTGGAGCAAGGTGGGTGGCGCTGAAATCGTCTCCCTTAGCCATTTCGATTGTTACCAGTTAGGCGACCTGAGTCGACGCGTAGGAGGAGCACGAAGGAATTTCAGTGTTCGTGAATTTCTGCGATAGCTGACCCGAGATTCTTTAGCTCATTTGAACTTCTGGGTAAGTGTTTCCTTATTGTTTCAAGATTAGTTCTAGCTGTTAGAACCTGAGTTGATAGGTAGAACCAGATATGAGTTCTGACCGTAGGCAGTAAGGTGTAGAAGTTCAGAATTGAGCTAAGTTAGGAGATGTCTTAACAGATTTGAGCTCCCAGGAGATTACTGCTGTGTTTGCCGAGACCAGCGAGGAAGCAAGTATTCATCCATATTTGAAGGTCGGTTGTGCAACTTAGTCCCCAACAACAAGTCTTCATATGAGAATTTTATAGAACAGCATTGGTCGTGCCTTGGTGAGATCTGTTGAGGTAGAATCTGAGCATTGAGGTACGAATTGAGCTTCTGAATACAGCTTTGGCATAAGCGTGTAGTGTTTTGAAGCATGAATGATGCTCTGTGAATCTGTTTTGTTATTATTGTGCTTTACGTGAATAGATGTGGCTCATACCTGAATTTATGTGTTCTATTTACGTGAATTATTCATGTTGAAATCAGATTTGAATCTCTTGGCATACATGCATACATATTGAGCCTGTTGATCGATTGAAACCTGATTGAGAGCCACGTTGTGATGCAGGAGTTGCAGGTAATCTGGCTGGGCAGAGTGGAGCTTCAACTAGTAGATCCCCGCTTGGTTGAGTCCCAGTGTATTTGTATTATGTATCGAACCAAGGGATGCCCTGAGTTTCTATGTGTTTTGGGGATTTGTTATTTGAGTTTATTTGATTACCTGTCTATTGTTGGATTTGATTAAATTCTATTTTGAGTATGAATATTTGGAGTAACTGTTTTATGGTTCAGGCCCAAACGTTTGAAAAATTTTTAAGCCCTATTTTTATGCTTCCGCGATTATGTGCTTAATTGAGTTGTTAATCTTTGCTGATTAGCACGGGGCCTGACACCAGGGGATGCCCTGAGTTTTTATGTATTTGGGGATCTGTTATTTGAGTTGCTTAGTTGTTGGATTTTGAGTTAAATCCTATTTTGAGTATGAATATTTTGAATGATGTTTTATTCTCCTGTTTGAGGGAGCCACTATTGATCGAGGATTCTTTATTCGCAGAAACCATCGAACTATCTTCTCTACTTGTTGGATTCGGGAAATGATATTGGTTGACGGCTTGGCTGATCGATGAAGGGATTGATTATTGGAGACCCATTACGAGGCCAGTTGATTCTCGCCAATGGGAACTGCTGCCTCAAAGGCCTTACATTGATGACCTTGCACCTCTTTGCGCCTTTATTGATCCAGTCCAAGATATTGATTCCAGATCACCCTTATCCAGGATTTTTCGCGCTCATTGGGATGAGGTCTGTGTGGCCATTGTACAGTTTTCTTTAATTGGATGTTTGCGCCCCGTTGGTACAATAAATCGTTGCAGAGACATCGTCGGTCCCTTTCTAGATATAGAGGAGGTCCCCACAGGATTTCTACGTGTATTTCAGAGTGGTATAGATATCAACAGTTTTGTTGAATTTTTGAGTGACTTTGTTGTACAGCTTGAGGTACAGTCTTCCACAAGTCGATTCAATTTCTTTTGATGGTTCGATCATTTATCGTTCTCCCTATACAAGGTCTAAACTATCGATTTCTTCTCAAGATACAGATCCCGTTGTACAGATCGATACAGAGTTGATTTCTATAGAACCTAGTCTACAGATAGCACCAGCTGTATATATATTGGATCGGATCCTACAGATACTATTACCCTTTCTCAGCAAAATCCAGATATAACCTTGACTTATCCGAGTCAGAGTCCCTCTACTGATTCTTCTATGCACTTTAATATAGACGATATTACTCTGGGTGCCGAAATAGCTTTTGAACAAATTCTCATGCCTACTACCACTGCTCCTGCTACAGATCTCTCCGAACGGTTTTCTCAGCTACATGCTTCTATTTCTCAGATGTCCATTAAGCAGATGCGGACTCAAAGCGGCATTGGTAATCTACCGTACTGGGGTTTGACCCCATGTCCCTCCGGGGCTTGGTTTGTTTTGTTGCCTGTGTTGTTTTTCAGGTAATGTAGCTGGGCGTGGATTTAACCCAGCTGGTGGAGCCTCGGGAGGTGGTTAGAGTATCCCAGGCGCATATAGCATATATATATTATGTATCAGTCCAGTCAGCAAGGGGGTTGCCCTGCGCTTGTTGATGTATCTGTTCATTGGAGTCTGATACTTGTTTCATGCTATATTGTTATTGTTGTATTGATTTTGTAAACTGGGATACTATTTTGAGTATTGCGTTATTTTAAATTATATGTTTTAACCGTCAGGCCTAAACGGGAAAATTTTACCCACTTTTTAATAAGCTTCTGCATGTTTTGTCTGTTGTGAGCACGAGGCCTGACATCAAATACCTCAATTCAAAACATGCACCAAACATACTGCAAACACTGACAGCAACTGACAGCGTGATCGGAGGTGGTGGCCTACGATTGAATAGTGATTAAGAATATGGAATGGCTATTTGTGGCTACATAGTTGTGATCATGAAATCCGATCGGACCTCGCTAGAAAGTTGGTCGTAAAGTAAAATTCTCATAAATTTCTCAAAGGAAAACCAAAATTAACAATTATTGTCTCAAAATGTATCCAAGGAAAAGGGATACAACTTACAACAAACATCAACCAAAATGGTTTAGCTAATCTTGTTGATATTTGAAATCTTTGTGCCAAAAATGACATTGATCTCCCTACTCCAGTAACCTCAGATCACGATAATTGTCTAGAAATGTCTATCTTGAAGATTGATTTCCAACGGTACCAAGCACACTCCAAGTGGAGTAGCCAATCTACGGCAATCATGAAAAAACTCCGACTGGTCGAAAAGTGTGTGTATCATGTGATGTTTTAATGTGTGTTTAGGGTTTTTATAGATTATTGGCTCCCGAAAAGTAAATTTGGTCCATAATTCTAGTTTTTATGAAAATCCAACTCTTTTGTGCTATTTTGACTATAATATGTATTTTATGCCCCCCCCCACCCCCCGAACTACGGAAAAACAAAATTTTAGCACCAAGTCCAGTAATTCACAATAGTAATTTATTTGAAACAATTATTTATTTCTACACTTTAGAAAAATTTAAATACTAATTCTAACCAAATAATCGGGTAATTAATATTGGTACTCACATCTGACCTATCGTTCTGGTCTGATCTGACTCATTATGTTTTGTTCTGAACTGAGTTCACTGTTTGAAACTGCTTTTACTGTTTTAATATGTTCTGATCACTCTTGTCTGATTTGATCATTCTGACTTTTCGATCTAATTTGACCTTCTAAACCGATCTGTCGTCCTGATATCATCTCGTCCACCTGAACTGATCTAAACTATTCTTTTTTTGTGGCCTGATCAATCATTTTGATTTAATCTGATATGTTATTTTGTATCACCTTTCTAAACTGAGCTCAACTAGTTGTTCGTACAGTATAATTTTTAGTGTTAGCATTACTTTATTCTGATTGACATCCAGTTGACACCCAGAGTAACCAGATTAGGACAAAAATCCCCAGTTTGATGTTCACTAAAGATTGAGACATGATCTGTTTCAAGTCCAGCCGCTTTGGGCGCATATGTTCCCAGTGTTTTTCAAAAGTAATGGAAAGGAAAAAAAGTTTTTAATAAATACCACCTCTACGTGCGTGAGCTCTCAGCCATATTTAAAATGATGTAACTTTTACAATGGGCTGTGATCGTGGGTGGATTGAATTTTGAAGTTTTGATAGATTTGTGTCAAAGTTATGACTGAACGATTACAGGCGTGTGGATGTCGGTTGATGGGCCGGGGTACCCCGCCAAACTACGTGTGGATGCGTCGATGGGTCGGGGTGTTCCAACACATAGCAGAATGCGGGCATGTAAATTTCAGCCTTCGGGCTGGGGTGTGCCGCCAAAGCCTGGTACTAGAGGATCTTGATCAAGCAACTATGACTCAATGAATTTCTGAGCAACACTTCATAAAAGAAAATGATGAATTATAGGATGGTTGACGATCGAATGGTTTAGCATTGTACTTTTGATAGATATGATTTAACGACCTTCTTTGAAAAGTTGATGAACTGATTGATACATTATTTAAAAATATTTGATGCATGATTATGTATTAACAATTACTCGTTATTTTCCAGACTCACTTGATGGACCTCTAGGCTCACTAGTTTTTTATTGATGTAGGTGATAATGTTAGGTGAGAATAGCAGACGAGTGTTGGACCAGATACGAGAGAGCGCTTATCGAGGGACACTCTTTTCTGCACTGAAACAGATTACATTGAATTGTTTATTATAATGTTTGAGTAAGGAGTTTGTATGAATGATTTTACTTAATTGCGAACGATTCAAAAATCCGTGTCTTTAATACTTTTGCTCAATCGTTTTTCTACTTCAGTCTTGAATTTCTTGACCCGTTCAAAGGATTCATATTTGTTTTTCATTAATATAAATAACCATACCTTGACTGATCATCAGTAAAGGTAATAAAGTAGGTGTTCCGCACACGTCTGTAAGGATTAAACCCAACAGTCCATTTGCCCGCTTAGGTTTTCCAAAGGAGTTTTAGTCATTTTCCCTTTATACAAGACTCAAGAATCACAAGTAGGTATGGAACTGATGTATTACATATGAAACATCCATTCTCCCACTAACTTGTTCATTCTTCTTAGCGATATATGACCTAGCCTAGCGTGCCATAGCTGTGCGGGGCTTTGATTATCGCTTCCTTTTAACTGTTGTTGTATGTTTCTCAAAACTTTGAAGAGGAATTCTGGTAGTGGTGGCAAATGTCCTCAAACTTGTCTGGCTTGGAAGACTTTGCCTTGGGCTTCTAGCTGGCAGCGCTCCTCTTCACTTTGCATTTGGGACCTTCTTCTTAGAGGAAGCTGAGCCCATCAAAAGAACTGGTTTTTCCTTCTTTGTGGTTCCTTCAAACACGACCAGCATGTTGACCAATTCTTCAAGAGTGGCCTCCATGTTTTTCATGTTAAAGTTAACCATGAATCTGTCGAACGCAAGAGGAAGGGAAAAAAGCAACAAATCCATTAACAGCTCATGTGGATGATAGAGTCAGGTGCTCGTCAAGACAAGTGTTGGCTGAGGGATCACGTAATAACTCTATGTGTGACAATCTCTATTATGAAACTCATATTTGGAATACTTTGTATTCCAAATCGTTCCTAGTCGATTCAGCCGCTGTTAATAAGGATAAAGGTCACTTGAGTTAGAGTCTAGTATTTGCGATTGACTACCATGTTTCATTGGTAGGGGACATGGTGATGTCCAAGCATGCAAATAGGTGCGCCTTGTAGAGTGCACTGAACAACCCTCCGTATGGATTTTTCCAAGTGGTTCTTATTTATCGAGTGGGAAAATCCTATTTTATGGTTGTACATCATTAGTCCTCATGACTCAGGGCAACATTGAGATTATATGTGCTAACGCTGTCTTTGACTTTTTTACTGACTCCTCTAGAATCATTAAGTGGAAAGATTGGGTGTTGTGTAGAAACATATGGGAATCGATGTATTGTAGTCGGGGATTCACCACTTACCTATGGGTTTTGATATTCTATGTGACATCATGTATTTGTAGTGATGAATCTCTGATCAGAGTGAGGTGGTAAATAAGAAAGGAGTTTCTTTAATTACACTTGTGATGCAACTACTACATGACTCATAGTTATCGGTTGTTGGATCGAAAATACAGTTGAAATACAGCTCGAGAGTTCAGAAGGGGGGTTGAATGAACTCCCGAGATATTTTTCACAAAAATCTTTTTCAAAACGGTTTTACAATCTTCGACAACCTCTAAGTTGTGTTACCAGATTTGGAGGACCTCAGCGTGCTACTATTCTCTCGAGTAACAAAGAATTGTGCGGAATGAACTCGATTGAACAGTGAAAAGATAAATTAAAAACTGAAATCATTAAGTAAACTAAGTGCAGCAAAGTAAAGGTACAAGATTTTGTTTATGACAGTTCGGAGCTTAAACTCATACGTCTCCCCTTCTTCCTTGAACAGGAAGTATTCCACTAGAATATTGATTACAACTCATGGTCTAACCCAATCTGACAGTCCGTAAGCTACAAGAACTCCTAGCACTTCTACAACAAAATCATATGAGCAATATGTTCTGCAAATACAACGGTTGTTTCAAGCTCTTTAAGCTTTCACACTCTATATGCACTCTCTTTATGATTTACAATCAAGACACAATACCACAGAGTGGTTACAACTCAAATGAATATAAATCAATATCAATACTGATCTGAGACTTATCTCTTCAAGCTCTGATCTGAATTATTATAAGCTCTAAACTGAAAGCTATTTTTGAGCCCTGAGCTGGTCTTCGTGTTGTTCTAGATCTAATTTGTTTTTTGCGGTGTCTTAGCTCTAAGCTGTTTTCTTCTGATCTCTAAGCGCTGCTCTAAGCTGTAAATACCCGTCGTCTAATATAAGATGTTCTTTGTACGAAGCTTCGATCTAAAACTTCTCTACGCTGATTCTTGCATTCATTCACTGTTCTGATCTCAAAGCTCCAATCTGAACTGTTCCGAGTCACTCTAATTTGTTCTTTTACCCTGAACTGAAAGGTGATGCTTTAAGCTGATCTGCTTGGGTAACGCTCGTAAAATCCGTAAACCCCCGAGACATTTATTTATTAAAGAAGTGTTAAACTGCTATTTTATTTCTGAGCTTAGCTTTTCAGCTTTCTCCTGAGTTGGTTCCTTCATATTTTATCTGGCGGTTTGCGTGCGGTCTGGTTTGGCGGGAATCAACCCAAGCACGGTCCGGTTATCAGTTTATAAAAATAAAATAAAATATTTTTCTTTCACAAATGATTACTTATGGCACGCTTAAGGCTTTTATTAAATGTTGTCAGCACGCCTAAGAATTTATGTTAAGCTAATGATTTATGTTGGCGCGCTTGGATTGGGCAACGTTTGCTATACCCGGCTGCTGCCACAGTATAGCAGTTAAGCTGTTGCCCATACCACAACCAACCAAATTACTTATCCAAAGTTAGCTTTCAATCATTCTTGTGGAAGATTTCATAGCCGGAGTTGCTCCCTGCAACCCGCCGACCAACAAAGGCAAGTAAACTCTGTTTCTTGCTGCTCCTATGAAAGCGTAGTATTGTTCTTTGGTTTTTGTATGTTGTTTGCTTTCTGTTGCATCTGTTCAGAGTTTTTCTAGCATCTTTTAAAGGTTTTGCACGTGTTAAGCGGTTTCAAAAATGATTTCAAATGTTTGACAGAAAAGTTTTTGCGACTGTGAGATATCGTCTCTTTCAAAATGTCTGGTTGTACGAAGGTAAATTCCCAAAGAATATTTCTTGTGTGCTTCAGGATATAGGTTACGTTGAATGCTAGGGATGAGATGTTGAACTTAAGGCGGAACTGGTCTAGTTAGAGCGCTGTTCTGATTTGATAACTTAGCTAATTAGATCGAACTTCTCCAAGCTGGTTCCGGTGCTTATGCTGGATGGCAAAGGATGAGGTTCTGAGCTGATAGGCAAAGCTGGTCACATTAGGACTCCGTTTTGACCTGATAAGCGCAACTAATCTGTTCGAACTCTCCTAAGCTCTTGTCTTCGTCCCTAAGCTATTTTCACGCTCCTAAACTGATATCTTACTCTCTGAGCTGGTTTTACGTTCCTAAGTTGTTATCCATTTCTCTGAGATGGTTTTATGTTCCTAAGTTGTTGTCTTCTTCCCTGAATTGTTTTTACGCTTGTAAGCTGTTGTCTTCTTCCCTGAACTGTTTTTACGCTCGTAAGCTGTTATATTATTCTCTGAGCTAGTTTCGTATTCCTAAGCTGCTATATTATTCTCCAAGATGGTTTTGTGTTTCTAAGCTGTTATCTTTTTCTCTGAGTTGTCTCTAAGCTCGTAAGCTTTTTGCTTCACCCGGAGCTATTTTTGCATTTGTGAGCTGTCTTTCCCCTCTGGGATAATTTCAGAACATCCAGAGTGTGATCCGAAGTACACCCAGCTGTCTTTAAAGCAAAAATTTAGGTTTCTTTTAACAGTACGAACCGGTTGCGTGCGATCTATGGATGAATTATTTTATTGTAAAAGGGCATGGGAATGAAGGAGCTAGCCAGAAGTTACCCGCCTTATTTACAGTTTTAAAGGAAGTAATTTCAAAGTTCTATGCTATGTGGCAAAGATAAGACAGACGGTCACATATTACGGGAGTGTGGGTGTAGATTGACGAACCGGGGTGCCCCTCCAACAGAAAAGATTAAAGGGCGATAGTTCGCCGTAGTCCTGATATCATATGACCTTGACAAGCGACCCAACCTAAGTAGAAGCTTCTGCGCCACTTTTCATACAGAAAACGTTTTATGGGTTATTCTATAACTGCAGTTTACTAAAATGATGTTTAATGATTACTTCCTTTAAATTAAAGCTTATGTTAGTTTTGTGTGTGCTTCGTTATTACCAGATTTACCTGCTGAATCCCTAGGCTCACTAGCTTTCATGGTTGCAAGTGAGGATGTTGTTTGAGAGCTGGGGCAGCGTGAGCTGGAGCAAACGGGGATGTGTATTTATCGACGACCTACGTTTCCAAGTTGTTTCTTTATGCTGTATCATTTCTAGTTTCTGCGTTAAAACCGAGTTGCATCAGATTGTTGCACTTTGTATTATGTTTTAGACTGATTTTGAATTATCTATGTTAAGAGATTTCATGATAGCCTTCGTATTTCAGTTGGTATTATTCTGAGCTGTTTTACCCATATCCTGTTCTGTGAAATGTTCGCCATTTAACTATCCAGATATGAAATCCTTATCCCGAACAGTACGCTCCCGTGCTGGAAATCCTCTGAGGTGATCATGCCCACGTGTCGCTACTCTCCGAGCTGACCCAGCTCGCGTGTGCTTCACTCACACTGTCCCAGCTTAGGTTCCTATTGGTTCATTATAGTATCTACGAGATTAATCCTTCAGTTTTTGATGGATCTGTTTTGATAGATCCTGATTAAGTTTTGAATTACAAAAAACCTGTTATTGTGTTTCTAACAATTCTACTTAAGTGTACATGTTTTAGGAACAAAGAAGAAGATCAGCAGTAGCAGTAATTTGTCCAGCAGACGGTTTGACAAGATTAAGTTCAGCAGCTGGTTTAGTTCATCATTGTATACGGCAGCTGGATTAGCAATGGAGACGTCCAAAGTTAAGTCAGGTGTTCGAAATCAGGCGGAGGCCAAGTTGAACCAGCTGCAACAGGATTTGTGAAGTCTGCTGGAGAAATTGATCGTAGAAGAAGATTCCAGTCGCAAGTTACTGTTGACGAAGCTGTTGTCAGTTACTATTCACAAAGCTGTCGGCAGTTGCCATTCATATTACTGTTAACGAATCTGTTAGCAGTCGCGATTCTAATTACTGTTGACGAATTTGTTGACAGTCGCTATTCAAGAAGACTGCTGATGAGCAATGTTGAACAAGAAGCTGACATCAGCAAACGTAACAGTGAAGAATGCGACGTCGTGCTAAAGAATCAGCAGATGGTTTAGCGACGATGACGTCATCGGTGACGTCATCATAATCAGCAGATGGTTTCGTGCTAAGAACCAGCAGGTACCTCTCTAAAGAGAAACCAGCAGAGAGCTACAATTTAACCAGTCGAGTATGCAAAGAAAACGATGTCATTTGAATAAGTTGATACAACATCGTTTGATCTACCCAGTCGTTGGGAAGTCCAGTCGCAAGCATTTGAAACCAACGACTGGACAATCAGCTGCAAGCATATCGTTACCACCAGCTGGACAACCAGACGCAAGCAACAGCACATCCAGTCGTGAGCTACAATGAACCAGCTGTTGCTATGAATCCAGTCGCAAGATAATGTACCAGTCGCAAGCATTTGAAACCACCAGCTGGACAACCAGACGCAAGATATCCAGTCGCAGTATTTGAAGATTCAGCAGAAGCGCAAAGCAGTTGAAGAATGAATCAGCAGCGAAGCAGTTGACGATTTACGAGAGCTGGATGTCAACTGCTGAGCGTAATTCAAATGGCGAAAACGACAAGACGCAATCAACGCTCAAGATGGAAAGAATCAATGGCTGAAATAGATGAACTGACTAGCTATGTTGTACACTGTTTTGCTTTCTCTGGGCTGAAAATCATCACCGTAAACTTTTAGACATGCACTGAGCTGATACATATCATTCTGATCTGATCTGCCCGCTCTTTGTTGATCAACACGCTCTGAGCTGGTCTGCAACGTCCTAATCTATTCTGTATAGCTCTTATATTGCCGTTGTAATCTGTTCAAGTTCTTGTATTTGTTATAACCAAAACTTAAATTTTATTCTTAATAATTTCCCCCTTTTTTGTGATGACAAAACTTAGCAGTAAAAATTCTCTTTTATTAATCAACGAAATGGTAAGTACAAGAATGGATATTTCTTCTCAAAACAAATTCCTCAAAACTGAAATAAATCTTTCTCAAAGCCATCTACACAGGTCTTCGACACTGAGCTCTAGAGACTTCATCCTCTCGTTGAAATCCGATTTTAAGGATCTCAGTTGCTCTTGAGATTGTAATTTCTCTGAATTGATTCTAGACAACAGATCCCGGAGTTGAGTAGCTGTCTGTGCAAATGATGAAGCATTGTGGGAGTCAATGAAATTACGATCTGTCCGTGCTGGGTGAATTTCTCCATATACCATCTCAACAGGTTCACATGCAGGAGAAGACTGAGAGAATTCTGCATCTGTACCTTCTTCAAAGAATCCACAAAATTTTTTCAGCACGCTGCCCATGCTGAAAAGCTCTGACACTTCATCCGGATTAGCCTCCGAAATCTATACTGTCGGATGTATCACCAAATCTGTACATCGTTTCACTAACGGCTTGTGGGAACGAAGAACTAAACTAACTTCGGTATCTTCATCCGGGCCTGAAAATAGATTTGAGGGCCCTGGCAGTGTCAAAACTAGCTTATGCTGCTTCCTAAGTCCTAGATAAGATAGCTCTTCAATCTTTTGAGCCTCAGCCAGGACAAGCCTGGAGGTCTATGCTTGCAAGAGGGTGCCTAGGAACAAAGTTTTTCCACCACTCAAGCAGAACCGTTCGAAGAAACAGTTCCTACAGTTTAGCATGGACCATCAATCTTCACTTGAAGGATACTCGAATAAAGTCCGTCTCAGTCCATCAGAACAGCTTAGCCATATCTGCTTTGGAAGGTCCCTTATCCTCTTACGTTGCCCAAACCTTGAAAGTTGTAGATCATCACGCATTCTTATGAATACGGAGTCTCTGATCTTGATGAAAATCAAAGCGATTGTCTCCTTGACTGGATTGCCCTTGGCTTTCTCCACCGAAACCTTATCTCCTTTATCTGAAGGAGCAATCTTCGGAAGAGACTTTGTGCGCCAGTCCACTTCCCTGATATGGATGCCCTGATCCACTAGATCTGAGTTAACTTATTTCTTGTTGACCTTCTGTGATTACGTGAACAGATTTGGCTCCATGAATGATTGTTCTGTTCTGCTTTACGTGCATTATGCATGCTTAAATCATATTTGAATTTAATGACATTCATGCATACATCTTGAGCCTGAGATTTGATTGATTACCGAATTGAGCTACATTGTGACCGGCCGACAGATGTGTCGCGCCTGAAAGGCACAGTGCTATCATCGGAGTGGTGACTGATTCGTCGTGTCTGAATACCACCGAGCTGTGATGGTTAATTAAATGGCCAGACCTGAATATCACGGACCGATGATTTCAACCGGCTGATTGGCTGTGCGTGGTATAGAGGCTCACTCGATTTGCCAACTGACTCGTTGGCCTAGATGACCGATTCCTTGGTAGCTACATGCATTCATTACTTAGAATACTGCATGTTTATGATTTTTGTTTACTTAGTGCTCTTCGTACTGAGGTTTGACCTCGTATTCTTTTCCTGTTTTTGGGTTGCTTGGGTCTGTGTTGCCCATTGCAGGTTCTTCAAGTAACCAGGCTGGACAGAGCGGAGTGCCAGCTGGTCGATCCCCATTTCTTTAGATTCCCAGTTGTATTTCATTTATGTAATAAACCAGGTGTGAGGATTGAGATTCGACAATTAGTGATTAATCTAATAATCAGATTTGCTTTTTTTACTAGTCACGGGAGTTCCAATTTTCGAATATCAGATTTGAGAATTTTGTCGAATCTAGTTGGTGAGTTTCAAATTTGACATAGAACTGTTCAGCTTTGAGTCGCTGGTTCCTATAGAATGAGATTTGAGTAGTCGAGCTTGGCGCGAGGAGTGATGCGTCCTCGTTTCGCAATTTCAGATGTCTCGTTAGTGGGTGAAATCATTTCAGGATCATGACCAGATGTCAAAGCGGGTCAACGATGATGTTTAGCGAGCGAGTTTAGGTGTGAGAGTTAGCGCAGAGATGCCACATGTTAGTCAATGTTTCTGGGTTGACAGCTGGTGTAGCGCTAGAATCTGGTGAGAGATCTGGATGAGTGTGAGCAGCAGTGAGTGCTGAGATCTGTTTCATACGTGAGGCAGTGCGACGTCGTTTGCTTGTGCGAGTAGGAACCTTGGTTCGTCGTCATTTTGATTAGTTACGCTTGTGTTTAGCGTTAGCATTGAGAACTAAAATTTGAGTTAACGCTGGGATAAGATTTGAGGACTTGTGCCTTAGTGCTAAGATCTGATGCAGAGATCTGTTTATGTCGGTGTTGACTTTCACTGTACGTTTTGACTCAAAGATTTAAATGCAAGAACTGATTAGAACTTAGCGTATTTTCGACCCCGCCATTTCTTATCGTCTTCCCCAGTGAACCCTCGATAGTTACTATTCATCGAACATTATTTCTCCGATTTACCATCGATTTCCGTCGTAGTTTGGAGCAAGGTGGGTGGCGCTGAACTCGTCTTCCTTAGCCCTTTCGATAGTTACCAGTTAGGCGACCTGAGTCGACGCGTAGGAGGAGCACGAAGGATTTTCAGTGTTCGTGAATTTCTGCGATAGCTGACCCGAGAGTTCTTTAGCTTGTTTGAGCTTCTGGGTAAGTGTTTCCTTACTGTTTCAAGCTTAGTTGTAGCTGTTAGAAACTGAGTTGATAGGTAAAACAAGATTTGAGTTCTGACCGTAGACAGTAAGGTGTAGAAGTTCAGATTTGAGTTTATTTGTTAGATGCTTTGACAGATTGAGCTCCCGGACAGTTCCTGCTGTGTTTGTCGAGACCAACGAGGAAGCAGATTTGAGCAGGATGAGGTTGTCATGCCCTGGTGAGATCTGTTGAGGTAGAAATTGAGATCTGAGGTACGAATCGAGCTTCTGATTACAGATTTGACATAAGCGTGTAGTATTTTGGAGCATGAATGGTGTTCTGTGTATTCTGTGTTTTACGTGAAACAGGTTTGGCTCATTGCTTGAATTATATGTTCTGTTTTAAGTAAATTGTGCATGTTGGAATCAGATTTGAATTTCATGGCATTCATGCATACATATTGAGCCTGATGATTGATTGAGAACCCGAGAAAGTGCCACGTTGTGATCGGCAGACAGATGTGTCGTGCCTGAAAGGTCCAACGCTATCATCGGAGTGGTGACCGACTGAGTCGTCGTGTCTGATTACCACCGAGCTGTGATGGATAATTGAATGGCCAGCCCTGAAGATCACGAACCGATGATTTCCACAGGCCGATTGGCTGTGCATGGTATAGAGGCTCGCATTGATTTTCCAGCTGAGCCTAGATGACCGATTCTTTGACAGCCCTCATGCATTCATGTTTTGATATACTACATATTTATGAGTTTCTATTGTCTTAGTGCTCTTCGTACTGAGGTTTGACCTCGTATTTCTTTTCCTGATTTTGTGTTCTTGGGTCTGTGTTGCCCAATGCAGGAGTTGCAGGTAATCTGGCTGGGCACAGTGGAGCTTCAACTAGTAGATCCCCGCTTGGTTGAGTCCCAGTGTATTTGTATTATGTATCGAACCAGGGGATTCCCTGTAATTCTTTGTATTTTGGGGATTTTTTATTTGAGTTTATTTGATTACCTGTCTATTGTTGGATTTGAGTAAATTCTATTTTGAGTATGAATATTTGGAGTAACTGTTTTATGGTTCAGGCCCAAACGTTTGAAAACTTTTTAAGCCCTATTTTTATGCTTCCGCGATTATGTGCTTAATTGAGTTGTTAATCTTTGCTGATTATCACGGGGCCTGACACCAGGGGATGCCCTGAGTTTTTATGTATTTGGGGATCTGTTATTTGAGTTGCTTAGTTGTTGGATTTTGAGTTAAATCCTATTTTGAGTATGAATATTTTGAATGATGTTTTATTGTCCTGTTTGAGGGAGCCACTATTGATCGAGGTTTCTTTATTCCTAGAAACCATCGAACTATCTTCTCTACTTGCTGGATTCGGGCAATGATATTGGTTGACGGCTTTGGCTGATCGATGAAGGGATTGATTTTTGGAGACCCATTACGAGGCCAGTTGATTCTCGCGAATGGGAACTGCTGCCTCAAAGGCCTTACATTGATGACCTTGCCCCTCTTTGCGCCTTTATTGATCCAGTCCAAGATATTGATTCCAGATCACCCTTCTCCAGGATTTTTCGCGCTCATTGGGATGAGGTCTGTGTGGCCGTTGTACAGTATTCTTTAATTGGATGTTTGCGCCCCGTTGGTACAATAAATCGTTGCAGAGACATCGTCGGTCCCTTTCTAGATATAGAGGAGGTCCCCACAGGATTTCTACGTGTATTTCAGAGTGGTATAGATATCAACAGTTTTGTTGAATTTTTTGAGTGACTTTATTGTACAGCTTGAGGTACAGTCTGCCAGAAGTAGAGTCAATTTCTTCTGATGGTTCGATCGTTTACCGTTCTCCCTCTACAAGGTCTAAACTATCGATTTCTTCTCAAAACAGATCCCGTTGTACAGATCGATACAGAGTTTATTTCTACAGAACCTAGTGTACTGATAGCACCAGCTGTATATATTGGATCGGATCCTACAGATACTCTTACCCTTTCTCAGCAAAATCCAGATATAGCCTTGCCTTCTCCGAGTCAGAGTCCCTCTACTGATTCTTCTACGCACTTTAATACAGACGACATTACTCTGGGTGCCAAAATAGCTTTTGAACAAATTCTCATGCCTACTACCACTGCTCCTGCTACAGATCTCTCCGAACGGTTTTCTCAGCTACAGGCTTCTATTTCTCAGATGTCCATTAAGCAGATGCGGACTCAAAGCAGCATTGGTAATCTCCAGAACCATCTGTTATAAAAAATCGATGATCTTGAGAAAGCCTCTGCCGACGCTCGTACTCAGCAAGATCAAGACCTTCGAGGTCTCTTTAAAAGCGTCCGCCAGGAGGTCCAGATTCAGAAAACTGCCTTATCTTTTGAAGTACTTGAGTTTAAGAAAGGCGTTCGAGCTCAAAGTGCATATTGACGACGGAATTGGCTGATATTCGTAAGGAGATCAAATATCAAAAGGCTGAATTATCTAAGGAATTCGACGATAAACTGGCTGCTATTCACAATTATTTGCTTGAATTCCGTGTGGAAACACAGGAACAATACGCTACCCTTCGTGATAAACTTGCTGAACTCATAGACTTTGTCACTAGGGGCCATGATGACAAAGCTACATGCTTCTATTTCTCAGATGTCCATTAAGCAGATGCGGACTCAAAGCGGCATTGGTAATCTCCAGAACCATCTCTTATAAAAAAATCGATGATCTTGAGAAATCCTCTGCCGACGCTCGTACTCAGCAAGATCAAGACCTTCGAGGTCTCTTTAAAAGCGTCCGCCAGGAGGTCCAGATTTAGAAAACTGCCTTATCTTTTTAAGTACTTGAGTTTAAGAAAGGCGTTCGAGCTCAAAGTAGCATATTGACGACGGAATTGGCTGATATTCGTAAGGAGATCAAATATCAAAAGGCTGAATTATCAAAGGAATTCGACGATAAACTGGCTGCTATTCACAATTATTTGCTTGAATTCCGTGTGGAAACACAGGAACAATACGCTACCCTTCGTGATAACCTTGCTGAACTCATAGACTTTGTCACTAGGGGCCATGATGACAAGAAGGGGGAAGTGGGTAGCAGCCAAGGCCGAGGTCAGCCTCCTCCTGAAGATAGAAGCAAACCTGTATCTGGAGATGGTGGTAGTAGTGGTAACAGAAGTGAGCCTTCACGAAAAAGAGGAAGCAGTGGTTCTAAACAAAGAGTTTGGAGATATTGGCTTTCTTGATAGATCTGGATAGTTGCAAGTTTTTGGCTTTTCAGTTCTTTGTACAAATCTTTTGTACTGTGCTTCATATTGAATATATAGCAGGCTTGGAGCAAATTACCTTTGTTTCTTTAAGTCAAAGACTGCTAAGTTTTGTCATCACCAAAAAGAGGGAAATTGTTAAGATAAAATTTATAAGTTTTGATGATAACAAAATAAGACTGATAACTGAACATAAATATTCGCAGAGGACAAGAGAATGGAACATTTCAGATCGTGACGTCATGCCACTGAGTTGAATATTTCAGATTCGAGAGCACTGAGTTAAGTTGCGTTGACATCTGAGTTGACTATTCGGGAATTGATCAGATATCGAGTCCAGTTTTCAGTATCGGGTTGAGGAATTCAGAATTAAGTTCCAAGATATCGGGTTATTTGAGTAATCGGTTTTTATCAGTTATCGAGACAGTCTTTCAGATTTGAGGGGATTCAGATTTGATTCAGAAGCTACAGTAAGAGATCCGGTTTAGAGCAATGTATATTCAAACTTCAGTTATTGAGTTGAAGATTTCAGATCCGAGTGATTTGGGTTCAGAATATTTAGATATTCAGATTTTAGTTATCGGGTTAAAGCTTTCGAATCAGATTCCAACATTTAGATCAGTTGAGTAATCGGGTTGATTAATTCAGGTATCGGGTCAGGATCTAAAAATTGAAAGTATTCAGACTTGATTCAGAGGCTTTAGTAACAGATTATGTTATATCAACTAAGATGGTATAATTCAGATTCGAGAGTATCAGATGTGAACAGACTCTCTACAAGAAATTCAGGTGTGAGTAACAGGAAGTCAGATCCGTATATGCTACTTCAGATATTAAGCTACTACTGATGTTAAGCTTTGACAGAGTATATTCGAAAGAGCTTTATGGTATTTCAGATTTCTTTAACGGACTTAGATTGGACAGATTCGACTCAGTGACTTACAGATGTATGCTATCAGATTTGATTGTATTACGAGAACAGTACAGTATTCAGATTTTACATATTCTAGAATCTACCAAAAAAGGAGATATCAGATATGATGGCTAGTCACGTAAAGAAATATATCTTCGAGCTATTCACAAAGGCAAAGAGAGCTATATTCAGATGTCAATAACAGATATGAGCTTCGGAACACTTCATATGCTATCAAATAGTTATTTGAGGAGAATCAACGGTCATGATTTAATAGTATAAAAGCCTGGAATTAAGGAGACAAAATCAGAGCTATTTTGGGAAAAGTTGCATAATATGCAGAATGATTAATACGATGATTACCCCCTTTGGAATATACGTCAATTTAGCCTTGACAAGCACATATTACCTTTTACATGGAATTAATGAAGCATTTAATGCTATGATACATGAAGATATGCAAAGGAGTTTATCTCTACTGGCTACATTTATTGACCGTTGAACACAAAGAGTATAAATAGCAGAAGAATTCAAATGAAGAAGCTCTCGGTCATTCTCTATCATTAACGACGCTTTCTGTGCTATCATAACACTCTTGCATACTCACTGGGAACCTTTCATCGAAAAATATTCCAAGTCCCAGTATTTAAATCTCGAAGAACACTCAAGTTCAAGCTTTCATAGATTTATTCTTCGAGATATCTTCTGGTTTACATTTGTAAACAGTTCTTGTTGATAAAAGAACCAGAAGATTTACAGTACTCACTACATCGTATTTCTTTGTATCATTCAGTTTTGAGTCTATAACAAACGTGCTAAGTGAAGCCGTTTGAGAAATTACGTTGATTGTTTTCAACAGTTGTATATGTGTGTATTGTTGTTTGTTAGGAGTTCACTTGGAGCGAGGCTTAGTGACCGGGTGTCTACAGTGTCTGTATTCATCAAAGTCTTCTAGTGGAACCTTCCTGCAAAGGAAGAAGGGGAGACGTAGGATCTTCAGATCCGAACTTCCAGAAACAAATTATGAACCTTGCACTGTTAGTTATCGCATTTATTTATTTACACTGTTCACTGGTTAATCGACTTATTTCTGCACTATCATTTCTAGTCGAGAAATCATCTTTGGGACTGAGTTAACTCAGATCTAGTAACAGAGATCCGAGTTAAGTTAGGCGCTTGTAAAATCACTTTTAAAGGTTTCAAAAATTTAAAATCAAGAGTTCATTCAACCCCCCTTCTGAACTCCTAGGCCTGTTTTCGATCCTAATTGATCCTATCAGTAGATCAGTTCACACTAGCTCAGCACGGGCTATACTGCATAGTACTTTCAGAACAGCCTGCACAACCTCTTATCAGTACGGTCCATCAGATCAGCTCACACCTGTGCTGGCCCATACTAACCTGATTAACTCTCCAAGCTAATTAATCGCAACTGATCCACTGTTAACCAAATATATTAACCATTAATTACCTCTAATAAATCTCGATCCTCACATCGACCACCGGGTCGGGGTGCCCTAATCATGTGAATGTCGGCCTTTTGGTCAAGGTGTCCTGCCTAATTCTGGATCCTTATGAGCTTATTTAAGTGACTTGACTAAGAACTACAAGAACTGTTTGAGCCATATTTCATAAAATAAATTGATGAAAGGTTAAAGGATTTTATTTGATGATAGTCATTTATTGGAAATGGTTTTCTGGTGGTAATGGAAAATTTTGTTGAAATATTTTATTTAGCGACCTTTTAACTATGATGGTTATTTTTTTAAATGTATTTTTATACATGTGCATGTATTACGTGTTATTTGCTATTCCCGGAGTTTACTTGTTGGTCCCTAGATTTCATTGATGCATGTGAGGATTTTAGTTGTTGCTGGTTGGTGAGAGCACGATCAGGGTGAGAGGACGCTTGTTGGGGTCAGATTCATATCGTGGCTAGGAGAAGAAAAGCACAATAGCTTCGGGGACGGGGCTAGGCAATCTGAATCAGCTATATACTAGATAGCAGAGGTGCAATACCTCAGGTTGAGCATCGAGAAGTATATTAGTCTGGTATAAAAACCAAGGCGGAAAACATTTGATATCTCTCTAAAATATAGAAACTGAAAGCTGTTGGTTTTAAAACATGTGATGCACAGAGTAAATAATGTAAGCTGAAATTTGTTTGTGGAAGTTCGGAGCTACAGCTCCTACATCTTCCCTTTTTTCATGTCTCGAAGGCTTCCACTAGAAGACTTCGAACTATACACAATATGTACAGTCCCAACTCAGCTGGGACTTACCCACTGCCCAAAGCTGAAACTCCTAGACTCTTCTACACACCAGCTCGCAAGCTGTGTGAACTTCATCACTAAGAACTTGTTTAATGTTTCTGTTCAAAGACTACAAACACTAAGTTTTACATCTTCGTATCAAGACAGATTTGATGTATTTTGGGGTATGATTCACTCATCTAATCTTTCAGCTCTCGGCTCTCAAATATGTGAGTGAATATGTGCGTGAGGAATATATCAATTTTAGTGTATATCTCTCTTGTTTCTCACACTAGGAAGTTCTCTGTCTGAGCTGATAGAGTAAGGTCTGTCTGAGATGATAGAGTAAGCAGTCGACATAGACGATTAGGCTCATTGCTGTTGATCATCGACTGCTTCCTCTTCTCTTTTATTCTTCCTGTCACTATTAATTGTCTTCTTCGTCGTATCTTTTTCACCCGTCCTCTGTATTATTCATATCATCTTATATAAATATCCTTTTGAACTGATTTTAACATTGGACATTTTCTTAGCCGTTACAGAAGGCTTTTGAAAAGTTCTGACATTGTTTTACAATGTGTCCTTCGTCTGTGTTTGTAGGCTTTGTTGAATTCACAACCTCGATAAGAAAAATTAGTTTTTCTTCTAAGATTCTGAATAAATATTCGAACAAACTAATTCATCTGAGTTGATCTCATCCTGAGAACTGATACAAACTTTGCTACTGATCTGATCTGCCTATTCTGTTCTTCTGTCAACTGATAAGCTGATCAGATCTAGTCAAAGCTTTGTTCTGATCTATTCTATATAAGATCAGTTCTCACCAGTTCTGATTTGATCTGATAAAATTCTTGATCTTGCTTCTTCTTTCTCTCAATTGATCGCATCTCAGCTACTCACATTTCCGCTGATCGCCTCTCAGCTGGTCCATTACAAAGATCCCTCTAAGTTGCTCTTGCTCTAAGCTGCTTCATTCTTCTTTGTTATGCTCTAATATTTCTAAGTTGTGCTGAGGCGATCTGGTCTGTTTCTCCAGCTTCGATTCACTCTGCTTTACCAGTGTGGATTTGCTCTACTGTTCCAGCTTAGACCTCTGAGCCGATCTAATCGATGTTCCATTCCGTTATGCTCTCAGCTAAACTGCTAAGCTATAATCTGATTCTACTTCATATAAACTGAGATCGCCATTTGCCTGTACTGTGCAGTCTGTTCTGATCTGATTCACTAAGCTTTGAACTGCACACTCAGTTAAATCGTTCCACATAAGAGCGAGTTTTGTGTTCATCAAAATCAAGATCTGATGTTCATAAGAGATCCAACATCGCTTATGCATGGGCACACGTTTTTTGGAATTTAAACATATTATTTTTATGATTCATTAAGTTTTCATTATTTTAAATTTACTCTCATTTTTATGTAAAACGTACGGGTGTTTCAACTTGGTATCTGAGCATGGTCCTGTAAGATAAGCGCTCGCCTCTAGTCCAAGACAGTTCTCGTTCAGACGCACCACCAAGTCTGTAAGTTTTAAGTAAAAATGTTACGTTTGAATTATTTGTTTTCTTATGAATTTTGATTTATATGTTAAAGGATTAAGATTGAGTTGTTTATTTCTACTTATGTATAGAGTAAAGTTTTTAAACATTAAATGTTCTATGTTGGTCATGTGGTGGATTTGGGCTATTAGTTATATATAATATCTGGTAGAGGGCAAGGGATGAGAAGTTCCTCAGTCCGGGATGATGGCTCGGGCAGCAGTGCCCGGGTTCTAGCCATGATGACTCAGTTGTTAGAGCAATTTGTGGGACAAGCCGGTTGTGGAGGTGGACAGCTAGCCGGTCGAGGGATTAGACATGATGATGCACATGAGTGTTTCAGACGTCAGTGTCCCAAGGAGCTTTTTGGTACTACTGATCCACTCGAGGCGGAGAGCTGTATCAAATCTATGGAGTTTATTTTCGACTACCTTCGGATGGCGGACCGTGACCGACCTAGATGTGCCATCTATACGCTGAAGGATGACGCCATGATCCGATGGGAGGGAGCTAAATTGACAGTCGACCTGGCTAATCTCACATGGTATGGATTCAAGAAGGTATGATTCAATCAATATTTCACTGCCGATGTGCATTGGAGTAGAAGTGGGAGTTTATTACATTGAAGCAGAAGGGTCTATTTGTGTGGGCTATGTCCGCAAGTTTGAGCGAGTTTGCTATTTTGTCCCCTTGATTGGAGGGGATGCGAAGGAGAAGCTGTGGAATTTTTTTGATGGTTTGCGACTGACATTTAAGCATGATATTAGGTTCGCAGAGCCTATTGATTACCGGACAACCGTTGATAAATCTTTGAGGGCTGAACAGGGTTGGAAGAAGATCAAAAAGGAGCGTCAGTTGAAGCATCAGGCATCCCAGCCTCGAGACTAGAGGCAGTTCAAGAGTTAGAATGTAGAGCCACAGCAACCACAGGGACACCGCCCTCAGTTTCAGTGACCACCACTCTCCACTACCCAAAATATTGACAATAATCCGTTATGTTCGAAATTCCACAAGAACCATGTCGGTCAGTGCAGATTGGGGATGAATGTATGTACTAAGTGTGGAGCACCGGGTCACTAAATATTTCCCACAGCTGAAGCAGCCTGTGGCAGGTCGATCCTTTGTGGTGAATATGGAGCAAACGGACACGAATACCACCATGGTCACATGTATTATTATTTTAGCTAGCATGCCTACTACTGCTTTGATCGATTATGATGCTTAACATTCTTTTATATCAGAGTCTTTTGTAAAAAAGTTGTCTATTCAACCTGATTTTACATCTGTGGGCTACTGTGTGACTGTTCCATCGGGAGAGGAGCTTTTGTCGAACCGTGTACATCAAAACATAGAGCTTAGGCTTCATGGTAATCTAGTGTCTGCTAATTTAATTGTTCTAACTATGCCCGAGTTTGATTTTATTTTGGGAATGGATTGGTTGACGAGCTATGGGTAGTGATCGATTTCAGTCGGAGGACGGTGGAGGCTAATCCATCACAGGGAGTCTGATCTTATTCGAGGTTGCATAGAGCAAGAGAGCTCCTCGGCTTATTTCAACCCTAAAGGCACAGAGCTTCTTGACGAAAGGATGTCAGGGATTCTTTGATAGAATTTTTGTATTATCGAAGGATGAGAGAGCTGCTCTAGCATATGTTGATGTGGTGAATGAAATTCCAGAGGTTTTTCCGCGGGATATTTTTGGTCTTCCACCGGACATGGAGCTCGAGTTTCCTATTGATCTAGTGCCTAATGCCACACCTGTATCCAAACGGCCATATCGACTGGCACCGACTGAGATGAAAGAACTAAAGGAGAAGATTCATGAGTTGCTGAATAAGGGATTCATAAGCCCTAGTTTCTCACCATGGGGTGCACCAGTGTGGTTTGTGAAGAAAAATGATGGAAGTATGAGGCTATTCATAGACTATAGGGAGCTGAACAAATTAACAGTGAAGAACAAGTATCCTTTGCCAAGGATCGAGGACTTTTTTGATCAACTTCAGGGTGCATCCATCTTTTTTAAGATTGATCTTCGTTCAGGCTATCATTAGTTTAAGATCAGGGAGTCTGATGTGTGTAAAACAGCTTTCAGAACTTGTTATGGCCATTATGAAATTTTTTTGATGCCATTCAGGTTGACGAACACACCCTCATTGCATCGATCTTATGAACATAGTATTTCAGCCTTTATTGGATTAATTTGTAATAGTATTCGATGATGACATCTTGATCTACTCAAAAAGGTCGAGAGGAGCATTCTGAGCATCAGAGGATAGTGTTGTATATTTTAAAGGACAGACAACTCATTGCAATGTTCAGCAAATGTGAGTTTTGGCTCGAAAAAATATCATCTCTCAGGCATGTGGTTTCAAAGAAGGGAGTTGAAGTAGACCCAGCAAAATGGGAGGCAGTGAGGTATTGGCCAGTGCCTAAGAGCGTGGCAGAGATACGCAGTTTCTTGGGTCTCGCTGGTTACTACACGCGATTCATCGAGGGGTTTCAAAGATGGCAGTTCCCTTGACGTCGCTAACTAAGAAGAATGCCAAGTATGAGTGGACCCCGGAGTGTCAAGAAGACTTCGTCAGACTGAAGCAGGCGTTGAAGGAAGGTCCGGTGTTACAATGCCATCTGGGCAAGGAAATTATGTTCTCTACACAGATGTATCTAACCTAGGACTGGGTGCAAGGCTGATGCAAGATAAAAGGGTTATTTCTTATGCCTCTTGACAGTTTAAGAATCATGAGAAGAATTACCCTACCCACGATCTAGAGCTACATCGGTAGTATTTGCGTAGAAAATATGGAGGCATTACCTATATGGGGAGAAATGTAAGATTTACACAGATCACAAAAGCCTCAAGTACTTCTTCACCTAGAAAGAGCTGGACATGTGCCAACGACTACAGTTAGAGCTAGTTAAGGACTACGATTGCACCATCAATTACAATCCGGGGAAAGAAAATGTAGTGGCTGATACACTGAGCAGAAAATCACTAGGGTTATAACAGTTGACTATTCAGAGACCATTAGCGACGGATATTGAGAGATTTAACTTAGAGGTGATTACCCTTTATTGTGTTGTGAAGTTGGCCGCACTAACCATTCAGCCTACCTTGAGGGACAGGATCAGAGAGGGCCAATCGAGAGATGTGCAGTTGGTTAAGTGAAAACAACGGGATGAGGAGAAGGGCACCTATATGATAGATGGGATTATTCGACACCAGGGTCGACTTTGGGTGCCGAACTTTGACACCTTGTGGTATGATGTTATGACTAAGGCTCACACCACTCCATACTTTGTACATCCGAGAGGCATGAAAATTTACAAGGATTTTCAGTAACTATATTGGTGGCGGGGAATGAAGCGTGACATTGATAGGTTTGTCTCTGAGTGACTACCTGCCAGCAGGTAAAAGCAGAACACCAGTGAACAGCAGGAATTTTGAGGCCACTTCCTATACTAGAGTGGAAATGGGAGAACATAATGATATATTTTGTCGTGGGATTGCCGATAACACTACAGGGATATAGTTCTATTTGGGTTATAGTTGGTCGCCTCATTAAGTCAGCTCACTTCCTACCAGTGAAGACGATTTACTGTCTGAACAAGTATGCTGAATTGTATATCAGGGAGATTGTTAGGCTCCACGGAATTCTGGTTTCTATTGTATCAGATAGAGATCCACGATTCACGTCTAGATTTTGGAGGAGTTTGCATCGATCTCTAGGTACCAAGCTAGCCTTTAACACCACCTTTCACCCTCAGACAGACGGTCAGTTAGAGAGAGTGATCCAGACTATTGAGGATTTACTACGTGCCTATGTGATAGATTTTGCAGGGAGCTGGGGTTCGAAACTTCCACTGGTTAAGTTCACCTTTAATAACAGTTATCAGGCTTGGATAGAGTAGCCCCATATGAGACGTTATGTTGGATATGTTTTTACAGATTAGAGTCTTAATTTTGATTGACACAAAACCTGCTATTATCTCACTAACGGTTTACGTGCGATGTGCAGTTACTAGATTGAGAAGACAGGTAGATATCCAAAATGGAACAGGGAGGGGATGCCTAAGGTATTCTGGTTAAAGATATCTACACTGGAACAATGTAGGGATGCCCGAGCTAGTACAACAGAAGAGATCCAGAGTGCAGGGAATATCAAGCTAGTTCACCAGCTTGGTGCAAGAGCAGTTCAAGGATCAAGTGCAGCATACAAGTGCAGTGTTCAAGTGCCAATGAATTTACAAGCGCAGTGATCAAGTGCAGGTCAGATCACTAAGCGCAACAATAATCAGTTCATCATAGGAATCTCAGTCCAGTGAAAACTGAATCAGTACTGATTATTGTATCCCAATAAGAAGGTATAATCCCTAGTGTAGGATTGCAGCTCTTCGAGGATAAGGTTTAAAGTACGCTCGAAGAACTGGTTCAATTAACCAGAGGATGAACGGTGTGCTTTCTGATGGTTTGGAAGAGGTGTCTGAATGGAATAAGAGAACAAGCAAGTACACATAGGCGCTTGATGAGAAGAATAGAGCCAAGCTGGTTAAGGACAAACCAGCTCAGAGAAGAGAAAATCGGATAAGGAAATCTGGTTAAGCTGGATGCTTATGAGAGAGATGGATGATGTGGAAGATGAAGAAGAAGAAGAAATGCGGAGGTAGGAGTTTGTGATGGTTAAAAATTTCGACGCCTATGATGACGTGAAGGCAGAAGTACGAAGTATGTACTCGATCAATCTCCATAATTCCATATGAACAAAGCAGAAGATCAGATGTTGTTCTATACCAAAGGAATCGTGGAGAAAGATTCCTGTAGTGAAAGGAAACCAGCTGGAAAACAAGCTCAGAGCCCAGCAATATTCTAGAGCAGCTGTGAACAAGAGCAGATGAGAAGTGCAGCTCAGAGAAGAAGCATGGACCAGCTCAAGAGCAGGAAAGAACTGAACAAACGCAGTACAGTTGAAGAAGAAACAAGCTTGAAGTAACGTATCGACCAGATCAGTGCAAATTAGAACAGAGACAAGCTGACATACAAGAACTAAGCTGGTTCAAGTCAAACCAGCTCATATAGCATATCAGCATATGCTATCAAACCTACGAGCAAAGCAATTTGAACTCTTGAATCTACGTAGACTATGTGCTAGAGTTCAAATTGATTTTTTTGTGTTGTCCTCTCAGTACAGTGCTCACATGCTTAAAAAGTGAAGAAAGTCTGCAACGCATTAAAAGACAAAGGAAGCAAAGTACAACAGTGTCAGAAAACTTTTCAATGGCTACTAATTTGTGTCCACCGAATAAATCTGTGTAAGAGGCTACATATATCAAGAGCAGAGCACAAGAACAAAGAGAGATAGTTGCTCTTGAAGTGAAGATAAAGCAAATAAAATACAAGAGCGGTGCTTAGTCGAAGGCTTGCACATCCTGGTGGCAGCTGCTATGCAAGCTGGTCGTGTGACCAGGTGTGGCTGGTGCACAGGCCATGAACTTCAAAGACAAATCTTGTTCGACGGCACATCCCTTGGATGACATCATGATACCAGCTCAGAGAGGAGCTCTTCCCAGTGTGTGAGATTTCATATTCAAGAGATTGAGCTTACACTATAAATCTCACACACGATTCACTCGTATATATTTGAGAGTTGAGCGAAATTGAAAAAGAGTGAATCAAATAAAAAACTCTCCTTGTAGTCTTTGTACAGAGACGTTAAACAAGTCTTGTAGCCTTTCGCACTGAGGCGTAAAAGAAGTGTTCTTAGACACACAGCTTGCGGGCTGGTGTGCATAGGTGGCTAGGAGTTCTTGTAGCTTGCGGGCTGTTGGATCGGGTTACAACAGAGGCTGTTATAATCAAATTCTTCTAGTTGATCATTCCCATTGCGAAAGTAAGGGGAGACGTAGGAGATTCATCTCCGAAGATCCATAACGAATTGCAGCGTATTTCTTTACTGCTTTCCACATTTAACATTCACGCATTGCATATTTGTAACTGTGTTTAAAACTGTTAATAAGATTACAATTTTCGGAGAGTAGTTCAAGTTATTTCCTCTAGATTCTACATCTTACTTGATTTAGTTCTCGGTGCACAAATATTTCAAGAACACTGAGCTATTGCAGCTCAAGATTTAACTAACCAGATCGCACGCATTTAGGACCAGCTCACAGAGCCGTTTGTCCAGCATGAGTGCGATCCGGTTTCCCGTACGTGCAGGTTTTCAAACCATAATTTTTAAAATGAACGTTATATGTGTCCTTTGATCAAGGTTTCGGTGCCTAAGCTGTGTGAGAGCTTACGTGAGTTGTGTGAGAATTCACGGGCATCCCCGGTTTTCGATCCTAACACGTTATATGGACGCAAGTGCATATCACCTGTCCATTGAGATGACGTGAGAGAGACGGCTATTTGGGGCCAATTTATACAGACCATCGTGCTATCAATAGAGTTCCGGGCAGGATGAGGACAACTCAGAGTAGACATAAAATCTTTGCTGAAAGTCATCGCCATGAGTTGGAGTTTGAAGTAGGATACCTTGTGTTTCTAAAGGTGGCTCCAATGAAAGGCGTGATGAGGTTCAGCAATAAGGGAAAGTTGAGTCCAAGATACGTTGGACCATTCGAGATCATAGAGAGAGTAGGAACATTATCTAGTAGCACTAACACCGCACCTATCAGCCATACATAATGTATTCCATGTGTCTACACTCCAGAAGTACATGTGGAACCCTTGAATGTGCTGAGTTACGAACCGTTATAGTTAGCACCAGAGTTGAATTATGAAGAGAGGCCAGTGAAAATTATTTAGAGGCAGGAGAGGAGATTAAGGAACAACGTCATTCCAATGATTAAGGTCTAGTTGACGGACCACACTGAGCAGGAGGCAACGTGGGAGATCGAGGTGGATGTGCGCAACCAATACGCTAAGTTTTCGGTAAGTCAAACTTCAAGGACGGAATTTAATTTAAGGGGGTAGAATTGTAGCGCCCAGAATTCCAAGGTAGTCACGTATACCAAAAAATTAAGTAGTTGTCAGACAAAATTTATTTCAATGTCGTCACTATTAATTTTAAATAAATGTTTTATCGTTGACGTTCTTATAGCTTGAATCGTGATTTTGGCTCCAGAGGAGATTTCCGGAGGAAGGCGCTCGAGCGCGGTAAACGATTACATGGAAAAATTGTTTATTTAGCATTTTTTAGGAGGAAAAGTATTTTAATGATAGTTGATAAAATATTATGACGGATTTTAAGTTTAGTTATTTTATTTTTTTTCTGGATATGTTTAAAGAGATCTTTTTGAGATCTTACTTTTATTATTTCTACCGCTAAATTAAAGCATAGTTTTTTAATTTCTTTAAATATTACCACTTCTAAAATTTTGGGGGCTCATCTAAGAGTTGTAAAAGTAAACCCCTCCCCCCCCCCCCCATTCACGTAAATTCACCTCACCAAATACATAGAAGTTTCTGCTAGGGTTGTTGAGGGGAGAGGTTGGCCGAAAAATTTCTGGAAATTTCTTGAGGGAACTGCATCGCGCTCGGATTGTTGTTCCTCACCGGTGATCACCTTCCGACCATCCCTTATTTGATGTCATTAAAAGTCGATTCCTTGCTGCAAGATGAAATTATAATATGTTCTGATGCATGATGTCCACATTTTGATTTCTTTTGAATGCTAGAGAATTATTGGGTCGGAAGGTTTAGGCGGCTTGGCATATTCCTGTGTAATATACATCTTAAAATATTTGTGTGATATTGTCAGTGTATAGGATGGTGCTTAGATTAAGGGACACTGTAGGTAAAAATTTTCTGAATGTATAATGTAGTTTGCATGCTTCGGCTTTTCATGATTTTTGGATGAATTTTCCTTGGTGTGAATCGAAAGGTTGGATTTTAAAAACCCTGGATTTTGTGGATGCTGATGGCTATGGGTGCGTGCGTTTTTCCTGTGACTATAATTCTGGATGGATATGGCTATCGAGATGCAATTCTCTCCACTAGAAATGATGCGGCTACAATGATTCCAACCGAGAGAAGTCCATGCTGCATCATGAATGATGGTATGAGGAACTAGCAAGCTCGATCCAGATGCTTTAGGAGCATATTCAAGGGTCGCTTGTGAAGTCCTCTACCTGGTTTTTCTGCTGCAGCCAAAGGTCCTCATTGGTGCGGGATCAAGTGCCAAATCATGGTAGAGGCATGAGCCTTGTTCCGATTCTCGTAGATTTTGAAATAAAATGTGTTGTGTTGAGCTTGCTTCGATCCGTGGGGGTTTTCGTAAAATTTAAGAAAATAATGGTTATTTTAAAATAATGGGTTTCATGTTATTGAGTTAAGTATGAGTGTAAAGAGTAAAATTTGAATTTTTGTGATAACAAATACAAGAACTCGAACAAATTGCAGCAGAACGATGAAGAGCTGTACATAATAGATTAGAGTGTGTCGATCCGCTCAGAACGTCATAGATCAGCTTAGAGCATGTCGATAAGCTTAGAATGTTGCATATCAGTTCAGAGCAATCAGATCAGTTTAGAGCGCCGCGATTCAGCTCAGAGCAAGCAGAACAGTTTAGAGCGTCGCAATTCAGCTCAGAGCAAGCAGATCAGTTAAGAGCGTTGAAATTTATATCAGAGCAAGCAGATCAGTTCAGAGCGTCGCAATTCAGCTCAGAGTAGGCAGATCAGTTCAGATCATCGCAATTCAGCTTAGAGCAAGCAGATCAGTTCAAAAAGCATCGAAATTTATCTTAGAGCAAGCAGAAAAGTTTAGAGCATCGCATTCAGCTCAGAGCAAACAAATCAGTTTATAGTGTCGCGGATCAGCTCAGAGCTTTTCGATCAACTCAGAATAGCGAAGATTAGCTCAGAGCAAGCAGAATAGATTAGAGCGACATGGAACAGATCAGAGTAGAGCTTCGTAGAGCTTAAGTGGAGGAATAAGCTTAGAACAGATTTAGATTGGAGCTTCGTAGAAAGAATACCAAAGGACAGCTTAAAGCAAAGACAGCGTAGAGAACAGCTCAGACTGCACGAACAGCTTTCAGCTTAGAGCATATAAGCTCTCATATCAGAGCGTGAAGAGTTCAGTTCTCAGGCCAGTATTTATATGATCATATTACAGATCAGCTCAGAGGAACGCTTTTCCAGATCTGCTTAATATCGAATATCATATCAGAACGGGAAAGGTTCATCTCAACAAAAAACAGCTCAGATAGTTTTTTATGAGATCGCAAGAACTGATTACAGATTTACGTAATTGATCAGAGCTCCCAAGCCTTCAGATCGTGCATATAGGGAAACAGCTCAGAGCGAACAACATTCAAATTAGACGATCTATCAAATCATATTAGACCGAATCAAGGGATAAATCACTGGCTAAATTACCGGATGCTATTTCTGTACCTAATGATAAGATTCCATTGATTCTGGTATGAAGGAAGGCAAGTTCTTCAAGAATGGAAAGAATATCAACTAGCAAGTAGAGAAAACCACTCAAAGATCGATGGAGCTAGAGATATATAAATAAAGAACGATGAACGATGAGTGCGAATGAAAACTGTTACTGTATCGATACATTTCACAAGTTACAACGCACAAAAGCTACAAAAGTACACAGACTGGAAGTCTACTGTTCATAGTCTTCTTCATTACAACGCTGCTCCAAAAAGCTAGAAATTAATATTTCAGAGTTGTAACCACTCTTTAGATTCGTGTATTCAATTGTAAATAAAAAATAGAGTGTGTAGAGAGTGTGCGAGCTGAAACAGCTCAGAGCGAATTACTGTAATAATAGAATAGATCGTGCGTGTAACGCTCCAAAATCCATAGGACTACATTAAATCAACCTTTTTATTTTAAGGGTCAAATTGATATTTCAGATTTCAGCATAAGTTATTTTATTCATTTAAAAAGCTGATTTCTTCAGTTTCAGAATTTAGATACGATGCAGGAAGTTCCAAGCAGATATCGCCCCGAGCACCTTACACGAGAAGATTTCAAATTCTGTTAAAAATGCTTTTAAAGAGAACAAATTGCTTCTTTCAAAATCTTTTGGTAGAATTGCAAAACTAAAATATTGAGAGGGAAATTTTACCAAATCCACAATAGTATGCATGTTGTGTCATGCTTAATCATAAAACATCACCTGTTGCAGCACTAATTTCATAGTCAGAATCTGTTTCCTACGCTAGCAACTAGATTTCATGTTCCGAAATCCTCATGTCAGATCTGAGTTTTCGCTTCACATCTGAATTTGGTCAGATCCTACATTGTTGACCACTTTAGTTTCTGAGTTGACTGTGGTTGACTATTGATGTCCGAACGACCCCATTTTATATTGTTGACTTCCTAGAAATCTGAATTTCCCTGTCAAATATGTTTTACACCTAAACACTGTTTCTATGGTGACATCCGTTTTCCTGCTAGCGATCCAAACCCCAAAGTCAAATCTGTTTCACGCTAATGATACAGTTCATTTTGTCACATCTTTTTCAACGTTAGCGTGTACCACTTCCATAGTCGAATCTGTTTTCATGATAAAGATCTGTTTTTAGTTCCACGGGATATAATTTTGTTAGACAGATCTGTTTCACTATAGCGATGAGTTCCCAGTAGTCGAATTCGATGCTCAGTGAGATTTTAAAGAGAAACGAGTTTTGGAATAAAGTGAAACCCGATAATGTTCAAATCTGATTTCAACCAGATATGAGTTTAAAGGAAGAAAAGTTTAGTTTTTAAGGATTTCTGGCATAGATAACAGACGGTAATAAAGGAAGGGTGAGCAGCTGTTAAGACAATTTCCCTTTCATCACGGAAGGGTGAGCAGTCGTCGAGAGTGTCGATTGCCCTTTCATAAAGAGCTATATGCTAAAGACTGAATTCAGAAGTAACTTGCTCAAGTGCCAATGGACTTAAGTAGAGCTTCTAAGCCATAAATCATAAGAAAATAATGATGGGACCTAGGGTATTTTCCCCACATCCGAGTTTATGAAAGAATGTTTACGTTTAAATGTATTTCTTTAAACTAAGTTATGTTAAAGTTCAGTAGTCTGGCTGCATTAAGTGATTTTGATATCTCAGATTTTACTTGCTGAGCCACTAAGCTCATTACTTTTAAATGGTGCAGGTGAGACAGATCCGGGTCAAGCGGGTGATGGAAACTGAATCGGCTGTGGTGTTGTGTTTATCAATGGACAGCGTTTTTCGTGTCATGTTTATTGTGTTTTTTATCTTTGAAAAATCTGTATTATATCCATTACAACAATATTAAATTCATATATAATTTCAGATGTTGTAATATCGCACTTTTGCATTATATATCAAATCTGATGTTTAGAATCTGTCTGATTTCAACCAGATATGAGTTTAAAGGAAGTAAAAGTTAGTTTTTAAGGATTTCTGGCATAGATAACAGACGGTAATAAAGGAAGGGTGAGCAGCTGTTAAGCAATTTCCCTTTCATCACGGAAGGGTGAGCAGTCGTCGAGAGTGTCGATTGCCCTTTCATAAAGAGCTATATGCTAAAGACTGAATTCAGAAGTAACTTGCTCAAGTGCCAATGGACCTAAGCAGAGCTTCTAAGCCATAAATCATAAGAAAATAATGATGGGACCTGGGGTATTTTCCCCACATCCGAGTTTATGAAAGAATGTTTACGTTTAAATGTATTTATTTAAACTAAGTTATGTTAAAGTTCAGTAGTCTGGCTGCATTAAATGATTTTGATATCTCAGATTTTACTTGTTGAGCCGCTAAGCTCATTACTTTTAAATGGTGCAGGTGAGACAGATCCGGGTCAAGCGGGTGATGGAAACTGAATCGGCTGTGGTGTTGTGTTTATCAATGGACAGCGTTTTTCGTGTCATGTTTATTGTTGTTTTTGATCTTTGAAAAATCTGTATTAGATCCATTACAACAATAGTAAATTCATATATAATTTCAGATTTTGTAATATCGCACTTTGCATTATATATCAAATCTGATGTTTAGAATCTGTTTCCACTATTTAATTACTTGGCGCCAATATTAGTGTTTGCGAATCGAAATTTATCTTCATGTTATAAGAAATACAGCTTATAACAATTGCTATTCAACCTTTCTTTTATTTTCATTATTTTACATTAATTCAAATCCGTTGACCCCATGGGTTTGGGCGTCACAGTGCGTCTGTCTTCTGTCGTAGAGTGTTAGGAGTTCTCGCAGCTTGCGGGCTGTTGGATCGGATTATTGCAGGAGCTGTAATAATCAAATTCTTCTAGTGGAATCCTTCCTGAACAAGGAATGAGGGGAGACGTAGGATTTAAGCTCTGAACTTCCATAAGCAAACTATCATCCCTTAACTTTTACTGCATTTAGTTTTTATATTACTACTTTTAGTTTTTGTTCACTTTTCAATCGAGTTCTTTCTGCACAAATCTTTTTGTTACTCTGGAGAATAGATCATACTATGATCCTCAGAGCTAGTAAATCAGCTCAGAGTTTAAACTTATTTTAAAAGAGTTTTTGTAAAAAATTGTGAAGGAGTTCATTAACCCCTCCCCCCCACCCACTATTTTAATAAAAATTGTGAAGGAGTTCATTCAACCCCCCCCCCTTTCTTCTAAACTCCCGAGCTGTTATTTAACTCTATTTTTTTTATCCAAAAATGAGGAAGTTTTTTTTTTTGAAAAAAAATATTTTCTTTGAGGGAAGATTATGTGAGGAAAATTAATTTGTGAAAAAAGAAATATTTGACGATTTTAATAATTTGTGGCAAAGTTACTACTGATACTACGAGCGTGTGAATGCGGCTGACGGGTCGAGGTGCCCCGCCAACTTGATTGATTACGGGCGTATGAATGTAGGCCTTTGGGTCGGGGTTTCCCGTCAAATTATGGATCCTTATGAGCTTATTTAAACGAATTGATTGATGAATGCAGGAAATTTTTGAGTCACATTTCATAAAATAAATTGATGAAAGGTTAAAGGATTTTATTTGATGATAGTCCTTTATTGGAAATGGTTTTCTGATGGTAAATGGAAAATTTTGTTGAAGGATTTTATTTAGCAACCTTTTTATTAGAAGTGGAGTTAATTTCATCAGTTTTGGTGAAGACAAATAAAAGAGACAAATATCTGGATGAAGCTTACAACGTTGGATATAGAAACCAGATCAGGAAAGAGCTAAGCTGGTAAAGGACAAACCAGCTCAAAGTATTTAGCTACGTTGGTCAAGGACAAACCATTTAAGGTAATTTAGTCAAGTTGGTTAAGGTCAAACCAGTCCAGAGATGTTTAGCTTGTTAAGGACAAATCAGTTCAGGAAATTCAAGATCGGAAGAGTAGAAATAGATTGAAATTACATTATTTCAGTAGAGTAGATAAAATAGTTGAGTGAACAACTCGAAGCATAAAATGGTATAACAGACTAGCTGGAAGATCGGTTTTAATAAACCAGCTCGAAGCAAGATTTTTCTACATACGTTATCTGGTTACAGAGGAAAGTGTACAAAGATTGTTATCTGTATCAGTACAGAATAAGACAAGAGAAGATCAGTTCAGAGCATATTGGATCTGATCAACATAAGAACCAGACTAGAAAAGCAGTTCAACATACAGAAACCAGATCGGGAAACCAACTAAGTAAGGAACTAGCTGGAAGATCAGTTTTAATAAACCATCTCGAAGCAAGATTTTTCTACATACGTTATCTGGTTACAGAGGAAAGTGTACAAAGATTGTTATCTGTATCAGTAAAGAACAAGACAAGAGAAGATCAGTTCAGAGCATATTGGATCTGATCAACATAAGGACCAGACTAGAAAATCAGTTCAACATACAGAAACCAGATCGGGAAACCAACTAAGTAAGGATAACTTAGCAAAATGAATTTCAGAATGTTTCGAGGTTTTGTACAGATTTATGTGATGCGTTTGACCTCTCTATATCGATTTGTAATAGTTGGAATTACTTTGAGCTAATTCCTGATTTACAGAGATTTGGTTTGAACAGTAGACGGCACATAGTATGCTAAAAAGGGAAATGCATTTAATGGAGATGTACGTACATTGTACAAGCATTTAAGACACTGCAGATATTTAAATTTGGATACATTCAACGTGTCTACTGGTAACATTTATTACCATTGTATCCAAATGGTATAAATTGGAAGAGCAGATCAGTTGGACTCGCCTAACTCCAACGCAACAAACGAACTGTTGAATCAAACAACGAACGAGAACAGAGTTCATCTATCAAACCAGCTCACAAATAGTGACACACACTCATAGATTGTTATTCAATTTTTTGTGTCACATAAACAGTTGTAAACACACTGTAGTGTCAAGCTATCATTGTAAATCATAAACAGAGAGTATTGAGTGTTGTTTTGCACAACCAGCTTAGAGCTGCGTTAATTGTATTTCAAACCAGATCGCGTGTCTGGGTTTTTTCCGATCCTAACAAAAGTTGATGGATTGACGGTTATTTTATTTAAAAATATTTAATACATGTGCATGTGTTTGTATTATCTGTAATCCCGAGTTTACTTGTTGGGCCTTTAGGCTCATCAGATTTTATTGATGCGAGCGAGGATGTTAAGGTGTTGCTGGTTGGCGAGAGTTCGGTCAGGGTGAGAAAACTCTTATGTATGGACACACATTTTCCACAGTTTAAGCATATTTCTTTTATGATTCATTAAGTTTTCATTCTTTGAGAATAAATTTACTTATGAATGTTTTCTTGAGCTCTAGACATTTTGAAATTTTTCTGCTTACGATAGCGTCAGATCGATCGGCTCTGGTGATTTTATTTGTCATACGGATTTTGAATTGAGAATTTCATATTTGTTTAATCAAAGAAAGAATTTACTCGAATTTTAAATCGATTTTTTATTCTAACTTTTTTTTAAAAAATTGAATTTGAAATTCTGATTTTAGTTTGAATTTAAATTTGAATTTGGATTTATTTGATTCGAATTTGAATTCGATTGGAATTCAAATTTGAATTCAAATTCGATTTAGAATTTGATTTTGAATTCGAATTCATTAAAATTTGAATTTGAATTCGTATTCAAATTTGAATTGGATTTCGAAGTCAAACTCGAATTTTAAATTACGAAACTCGATATACAAAAAAAATTCTATTAGAAACAATTAAAATTTTAAAAATAACAATTCCTCATTACATTTATTAGTATTCAAAATTCGAATTTGAAATTTGAATTTCAAAATTACTATGAAAGTTGAAAAATATAATTATCATCATATTCTGTTCAAATTCAAAGTTTGTTTTGAATTTGAATTTGTAAAATAACTGTAAAAATATATAATTGGATAACTAAAAATAATGTTTAAATTACGTTACAATGAATACAGACGAATTTGAATTTGAATTTACGTCTAATCACTTGTGGTGGCTCCAGTTGTTGTTCGAGAAGTGCCCTCGTGTCTTATTCATCGTCTTCATCATTTTAGATATCTTGTGTTTTTTACCAATCGTTAAGTAGGCATTGAGCTTCAAAATTATCCGGCCTAATTGAACATCTCCTCTCGTCCAGCATGTTGCCTCCCATGCTAAAAGCTTTTTCCGCTGCAACTGCGGAAACAACACATGCGAGAATCTCTTTTCCCGTTATAGACAAAATGGAATATACTTGCATCTTTTTCCCCCACCATCTCAGTATGTCGAATGCATCCTCATCTGCATCACTAAAATCAAAAGTGGTGATAAAATAATTCTCAAGTTCTTGATTGGAACTTGAGGATAATAAACACTACAAAGAAACTTTGTAGTGGACACTATGAGAACAGCTTGCAATAAATCACACAGCAGAACAGATGCAAGCAAGAGCATAAAATCCAACAGCATACACACTGCTCACATAACAGCACACGCCCATTTATACACAAGTTCATCTCACAACTGGAAAAATAAGATCATATCCGTACCTTCAGCTTCTGTGCTATAATTACCACAACAGGGGTCCCGAGTAACTCAGATCTGTCACCTGCTTGGTCAAACAACAACAACCAGCTAGGGACATTACGCACAGAAACACGAACTGGGAGCCACTAGCTCAACCCAGCTCTTCCTACCTTTCTAACACGATAACTAGCTCAAAACGAAGCACAAGGTAGGATCTAGTACTTACTCAAAGCATTACCTGAACAGAAGAACCAAATCTGCCAGTCTACGAACAACGATGCACTGTAGCTTCTTCATGTTCTTCTTCTAGCTATCTAAAGCATTCGAAAGTGGTACAGAAAGAAAGATCTTAGAAAGGGGAGTCCAACGCTACCAACCTTGCTCCAAGCTACGCCATCTATCGTCGGGAATCGGAAGAAATAGACTCTGGTGAACAATAGCTAGGGTTCTAAGACAAATTGAGATATCAAACTCTCGAAAGGAAATATTTCTAAGTGTCGGGAATCAGTTGCGAGCCCATAGTCAAAGTCCCTTATTTATATACTCAAATCCCCCTAGATCTGATGAACAGTAGCCACAGACACACAGGGCTCACATCTGTACCCAGCTCAAATCAGAGCGCTATACCAGATTTGACTCCTCTACGCTATACCAACTTGCGACCGCTAAACGACGTCGCACATGAGTCAAACAGATTTGAGCATCTTCTTACCGTTCAGCTCTTGTTCCCAACAGATCTCGCCACGTTGACAGATCTCACTGCTCAGCTACTGCCTACCAGCGTCAAAGCTGATATCGGTGCACGTCGTCACACAGCGTTCACAATAGCGACATTAAAACGTCGTCGCATCGCAACCCAGATCCGGATGACCAGATCTCACACATTCAGATCTTACCTCAGCCGATACCTATGAACCGCACCGATTTATACTAAAACCATGAATTGGGCCGGTCCACACAGTACTAACAACTTGTGCTCCTCAAAGCTGGTTTCTTCAAACTACGTCGCTTCATCACCCGCTTCGAATATCCAACTTTGCGTACCCAGAATGTCTTGCGAAAACAATATACAAGCGATCCAACTAACCAAATCTTACTGTTCTACGAAAAGCAAAACCAAATCTCTAAGATTCGAGTTCGTCCTCGAACTCATCAGTAGTCGCTATTCAGATATATGAACAGAAGGAGAATTTAATGCTGAACAAGAGCTAACCTTATTGGAAGAGATACGGAAATCGTTGTTTTATATCATCTTCCACTTCCCAGGTTGCTTCTTCAACGCCATGTCGATTCCATTGAATCTTTACTAATGGAATCGTCTTCGTGCGAAGGTGTTTATCTTTCCGATCCAGAATCTGAATTGGTTGTTCGAAATAGCTCAAAGTTTCATCCAACTCAGCTTCTTCAGCAGGAATAATATGAAAAGTATCAGGCATATACTTCCTCAGCATAGATACATGAAACACATCATGTATACCCGAGAGAGACGGAGGTAAAGCCAGTCGATATGCTAGATCACCTATCTTTTCCAGAATTTCATACGGACCAATGAATCTAGGAGACAATTTTCCCCACTTTCCAAATCTAATTGTACCCTTGAAAGGAGAAATCTTCAAGAATACGTGGTCCCCTGCTTCAAAACTCAAAGGTCTTCGTCTGGTATTCGCATATTTGCCTTGCCTATGCTGTGCTGTTCGCATTCTCTGCTGAATCAATTTCACTTTCTCAGTCATCTCTCTAATAAAATCAGGTCCTAACTCCGGTACCTCTGAAACATCATCCCAATATAATGGTGAACGACACTTTCTGCCATATAATGCTTCAAACGGAGCCATTTCAATGCTGGTCTGATAACTATTGTTGTAGGAGAATTCCACCAGCGGTAACGAATCTTGCCATGACATACCAAAATCTAATACCACAGCTCTCAGCATAATCTTCAAGTGTCTGAATCGTTCTCTCAGATTGCCCATCAGTTTGAGGATGATAAGAAGTGCTTAGATGTAGTTTCGTACCCAGTGCTTGTTGTAAACTACTCCAAAAATGAGAAGTAAATCTGGGATCTCTATCAGACACAATGGATTTTGGTATTCCATGCAATCTCACTACTTCTCTAACATACATATCTGCCATCTGATCATGTCGATAGGTCATTCGATAAGGAATAAAACACGCAGATTTTGTCAACCTATCGATAATTACCCAAATTTCATCACAACCTCTGGATGATTTTGGCAATTTCGTTACAAAGTCCATGGAAATATGATCCCATTTCCATTCAGGAACCGATAGACTCTGTAATAAACCAGCAGGTTTCTTTCTTTCCGCTTTTATCTGCTGACAATTCAACATTTTGAAACAAATTCAGACACATCAGTCTTCAAATTTTTCCACCAATACTGTTTCTTTAAATCATTGTACATCTTTCTGCCACCAGGGTGAATGCTGAATTTGCTTCTATGAGCTTCATTCAAAATCTGATCTTTCAACTCCTTAATATCTGGAATAACAAGTTTGTTATTCACATACAACACATCTTCGTTGTTGATACGGTATTCAGATTGATGTCCTGCTTTCACCAGCTCAATCGATTTCTGGATATTCAAATTTCTCTTTTGTGCTTCTTTAATTCGAATCAGCAGGTCAGGTTCAGCACTGATAGCACAAATTCTCATTGGTTTGCTTTCCAATTCAAATACATACCCAGAAATACAGCAAGTTTCTATCAAATTTGACACTCCAATCGTGGTCAAAGATAAAGCACAAATCTTCCTACTCAAAGCATCAGCTGCTGCATTCGACTTTCCTGGGTAATACTTGATTTCACAATCAAAATCTTTCAATAAATCCAGCCATCTTCTTTGTCTCATATTCAATTCGGACTGGGAAAACAGATACTTCAGACTCTTATGATCAGAAAAGATTTCGAATTTCTCACCATACAAATAATGTCGCCATATCTTCAAGGCAAACACGATGGCTGCTAATTCAAGATCATGAACTGGATAGCGAATTTCATGAGGTTTGAGCTGTCTTGAGGCGTATGCAATCACATGACCTCACTGCATGAGAACACATCCTAATCCTTGGTGAGATGCATCGCAATATACTACAAATCCACCAGTACCTACAGGAATTGATAAAACTGGTGCAGTAGTTAGTCTTTTCTTCAACTCAAGAAAACTGTTCTCGCATGCTTCTGACCAAACAAAGGGCGCATTTTTCTGTGTCAATTGAGTTATAGGCTTTGCAATACTGGAGAAATCCTGAATAAATCGTCGGTAATACCCTGCAAGACCCATAAAACTTCGAATTTCTGGCACAGATTTTGGTATAGGCCAATTAATCACTGCCTCTATCTTACCGGGATCAACTGAAATTCCAGCTCCAGAGATAATATGACCAAGAAATACAACTCTTTGAATTTCAGGCACAGATTTTGGTCTAGGCCAGTCAATCACTGCCTCTATCTTACTGGGATCAACTGAAATTCCAGCTCCCGAGATAATATGACCAAGA
>KQ987753.1:112046-125760 GCA_001598015.1 Dorcoceras hygrometricum
ACAAAACAAAACAACAGCCGGATAAACTCCGGTGAGAATCATCTCAATATAATCATCAGGTACGCATAGTATAATAAAATGCATAACAGTGTATCAACTGTAAACAAATGCAATGATATGAAATGATTCTAGTTCTCCTCTTTGATCTCCGAATTGATTCTATATCAGTTCGACGCCATCAAGATTCGTATCCGATCTTGACATGAATATTCATCTATCGAAACCATCTCCGGCTTCGAAAATCAGGCCAACTCAGTCCTGGGCATTAGAATCAATTCAATTCTCTTTAATATGCAAACTCATGCAAATAGAAAAGATCCACTACCTGCGATGGATCGACTCACACATAATTCCAAGTTCTAAATTAAGAACAGTAATCATATATGTATGTGATTTCAGCGGAATACTCAAGAACTATCATTCTTGAGTAATCTAGTTCCTGACTCTTCTGTCAGATTATACCTTTGTTTCTCTGTTCTTAAATACGTCAATCAGTGTTCTTACACTCTGTTCTTCACTTCTGAAGATTCTTGCAAAATCAAGAGTCGATAACTGAGATCAAGATCTTCTCAGGATTTCAAATCCATGCTTATTTATAGACAACGCTCTTCTGTATTTCGTGCAGCATTTCCAACGTATTCCATTCGAGTTCCACGTGTCACGTTGAGTATTCAAACAGGATATACTTCCACCGCTTCGAGGTTGGATAACGATAAACAAATTCCTCAACTGCTGTTCATCGTCCTCAGTCGCTGTTCGACTATCGTTGTTCTTCAGCAGACGCGAGAAACAGCTGTTGTAATAACCAGTCGCAACAACAGTAATCCAGTCGCAACATCTCAGCTGTTGTAATAACCAGTCGCAACAACAGTAATCCAGTCGCAACATCAATTCAGTCGCAACACTTTGAAGCTCAAAACGATGTCGTTATAACTAATTCCAACGACGTCGTTATATGCCATCAGCTGGTACTACGTCACTCAAAAGAACCAGCTGCTGATCGTACGTCAAAACGGTGTCGCATTGTTCCCTCGACTGAATAACCAGCAGATACCAAATCTCTCGACTGATATCTATCGTCTGGTTGCTAAACGACGACGTATCAAAGCTCATAGTCATAATTCAAAACGCTGTCGTATATTCTCTCAGCTGGAACGAATTCCCCTCGACTGGTATAGCGTTAGATATCAAAACGACGACGTCTTACCTACGTCATTCTTAACCAGCAGATACACTTCAATACTCAGCAGGTACATAAACTAGCAGATGCTTACAAACTCTTGCTGCTGATTTCTTGTGAGTAACAGTAACTAACACGTGGCGCTTTCTCATTGCCCCTTCTATTCGCGCGTCTGTTTCCAGCTGACATCAACACTAATGCTTCAACTGAATTTTCCAAATTCCACCAGTCGCGAGCTACAGTAACCTGCTGCTGATTTTATCAAATCATTTCGTCTGGTTACTGCGTCTGGTTCTCACACTTCGTGATTTAATCAATACACAGTTCTTAAGTCATCCAACACTTCCAGAAGAAATCCGAGCTCATAATTAAGCTTCATCAAATTCTTGAATGTCGAAATTACTCCACTAATCCACTGCTTAATGATTCTGGGCATTACAAAATCTGAATCCATGCACAACCCGCATACGTGCACTAAGCATACTAGCTGAAAGATGGTCCGTCCCAGATCAACTCACGCCTGATCTAGTATATGGTGAACCCGATTAATTAAATTAATTGTTCCACAATTCTTACGGGTCTCACATTCCTCCCCCACTAAAAATAAGATTTCATCCTCGAAATCAAGCAACAAATCCAAAACTGGGGAAAACTTAGCATCAAAGAAATATCACCACAACACTAGATCTGGAAATAAGCCGAACAAAATACACACCAGGATGATAATAACCAAGAGTTTAAGATAACTGGAAAACAACAACAAGCTACCTAGCTACTGGAGTTACTGCAATATCTACCCAAACAAATGAGGCCACTCACTTTGCATCTTCTCCTCCAACTCCCACATAACTTCTTCTCACCATGCTTGCTCCACTGGACCATCACCAAAGGAATGGTCTTGTTCCTAAGCTGCTTCTCCTTCCTGTCCAGAATTCGCAAGGGATATCCGACATAACTCAGCGTTCGATATAGCTCTACCTCGTCTGTTTGTAGCACATGGGAAGGATCTGGCTCATACTTCCTCAACATAGACACATGAAACACATCGTGCAAGGAGGACAGCTCTGGTGGAAACAACAGATGATAAGCCAAAAGGACTGATCCTTTCCACAATATCATAGGGTCCAACATAACGAGGAGCTAATTTACCCTTGAGTCCAAATCTCATAACACTTCTAAAAGGAGAAATTTTCAGGAACACTTGATCACCAACTTGAAATTCTAAAGGCCTACGCCTCCGGTTTGCATAACTAGCTTGGCGATCTTGTGTAGCTCTCATGCGCTGTCGAATCAGATCGACCTCATCTGCTGCACAAATCAGGAGAAGACAGCTGCTTCTCCCCCACTTCTTCCCAAAAAATTGGCGACCTGCATTTCCTACCATACAGGGATTCGAACGGTGCCAACCAATTGTTACCTGGTAGCTGTTATTATACGAAAATTCCACCAATGACAACGAATCTTTAGAGCTACCACTAAAATCCATTACAACAGCTCGCAACATATCATCCAAGGTCTGTATAGTCTCTCAGATTTTCCATCGGTTTGGGGATGGTAGGCTGTACTCATATCCAATCTGGTGTCCAAAGCTACTTGTAGACTCTTCCAAAATCTGGAAGTAAACCTTGGATCTCGGTTTGAAACTATAGAAACAGGCACTCCATGAAATCGAACTACAAAATCTATGTACAGGTTCGCCATCTTCTTCGAAGATTTTGTCATATTGTAGGGAATGAAGTGAGCTGACTTTGAGAGTCTGTCAATTACTACCCAAACAACGTCACACCCTCGGCTGGAACGAGGCAAATGGGTCAAAAAATCCATAGCTACATGCTCCCAATTCCATTGGGGCACCTCTAAACTCTGCAATAGTCCACCAGGTCTCATCCTCTCTGCCTTCACTTGTTGAAAATTCAGACAACGAGCAATAAAATCAGCAATGTCGCTTTTCAAACCTGCCCACCAATAGTGCGGCTTCAAGGCATGTTACATCTTCCTTGCTCCATGATGGACACTATGTCGACTACAATGAGCTTCTCTTAAAATCTCCTCCTTCAAATCAGTCAGATTTGACACTACAAATCTACCACGAAATCTCAAACAACCATCAGAGGAGACATAATAATCCTCCATCTGCCCAGCTAGGGTCTTCATCTTCAGCTCATGGATATATGGGTAAGTTCTCTGGGCTGCCCTAATATCTGAAACAATCTGTGGCTCGAACTGAAAAGATGAAACCACAACAAAATCATCACCTGGGTAGAAACGCCAACCAGTAGTGTTCAGATGCTCATGAACCTTACAGATATCTAACGATGCAAGCATCGATACTTGAGCTTTCCTACTAAGCGCATCAGCAACTACATTCACTTTTCCAGGCTGATACTGAATCTCGCAATCAAAATCATTAAGCAGCTCCATCCACCTACGCTGCCTCATATTCAAGTCGGACTTGGAAAAGAGATACTAAAGACTCTTGTGGTCCTTATACACCACAAAATGTTCGCCATACTGATAGTGGCGCCAAATTTTCAAAGCAAAGACAACGACTTCCAACTCCAAGTCATGAACTGGGTATCGAGTCTCAGGAGGTTTCAATTGACGGGAAGAATACACAATGACTCGACCATGCTGCATCAAAATGAAACCCAATCCATTAAGCGAAGCATCGGAACATACCAGAAAACCTCCTGAACCTGAAGGTAAAACTAACACTAGCGTTGTAGTTAGCTTCTCTTTGAGCAGTTGGAAACTATTCTTGCATTCCTCCGTCCAAACAAATCTCTTATTCTTCTGGATCAGAAGTGTCATTGGCTTAGCTATACTAGAGAATCCCTCGATCAAAGGTCGATAATAGCTAGCCAATCCCAAAACGCTACGAATCTCTGCATACCAGAAAACCTCCTGAACATGAAGGTAAAACTAACACTAGCGTTGCAGTTAGCTTCTCTTTGAGCAGTTGGAAACTATTCTTGAATTCCTCCGTCCAAACAAATCTCTTATCCTTCTGGGTCAGATGTGTCATAGGCTTAGCTATACTAGAGAATCCCTCGATCAAACGTCGATAATAGCTAGCCAATCCCAAAACGCTACGAATCTCTGAAACATTCTTGGGACGCTCCCAATTTACTACAACCTCTACCTTACTGGGATCAACAGATAATCCTTCGGCCGAAATGACATGACCCAGAAACACTACTCTATCCAACCAAAACTCGCATTTATAAAACTTGGCATATAGCCGCAAGTCTCGAAGTGTTAGGAGGACCAACCTCAAGTGCTCTTTATGTTGCTTCAGAGTCTTCGAGTACACCAAAATGTCATCGATAAAAACAATCACAAACTGATCGATGAACTCTCTAAAGACTCGATTCATTAGGTCCATGAAAACTGCAGAGGCATTTGTCAAACCAAAAGGCATAACCAAAAACTCATAATGCACGTACCTCGTACGAAACGCAGTTTTCGCAACATCTTCCTCTCGGATGTGCAACTGGTGATACCTTGAATGCAGATCGATCTTCGAATACACAGCTGAACCTTGAAGTTGATCGAACAGATCATTGATCCTCGGTAAAGGGCACTTATTCTTCACAGTATCCTTGTTCAGTCGCCGAAAATCAATACACATCCTCATCGAACCGTCTTTATTCTTCACTAACAGAATAGGAGCTCCCCACGGTGACATGCTTGGCCGAATAAAGCCTTTCTCCAGTAGATCGCTAAGCTGCACCTTCAGTTCTCTCAACTCGGCTGGTGTTAAGCGATAAGGAGTCCGGGAAATAGGAGTTGTGCCAGGCACCAACTCAATACTAAAGTCAATCTCCCTCCTCGGAGGAAAACCAGGAATCTCCTCCGGAAACACATAAGGGAAATCATGAGCGACGGGGATGTCACTAAGCTCCACAACAACATCGAGGATGCATCTAACGCATATATCATGAGCCCTGCGTTCTCCAACGACAGTAGGCCAAACATCTCCATAGTAGAGATCAACGGAATCTTCGATTGAGAATCATGGCCGTAGAAATTCCACTTCTCGCCATACTGGAGCCGAAAACGCACAACGCCATGGAAACAATCCACGGTGGCCCTAACACTAGACAACATCACGCAAAAGGGTAGTACTCAACCCATGCTCAACAACGAAGGCATCAGCTATAAACGAATGTGATGCTCCAGTATCAAATAACACACGTGCTGGAAATTCAAAAATAGTACAAGTACCTGCGATCATTCCTCCAGGCGTGCCCTCTGCTTGCTCCCTAGTCATGGCATTCACTTGGGCTTCCGGAGGTCCTGAGAAATGGGGTTGGAAGACTGTCCAAAACGAGAAGGGCCAGGCTGCTGGAAAGACCTGAGCTGAGTCTCCCCATCGTCTGCTGTGGAATAGGTAAAGAACGACCTCAAGATGACCCACCAGAACAGCCCTGAGGTGGGGTAGCAGTATGCTGAGATCCAGCCAAAGGACACACTCTAGCACTAACGCATAGATCATGAGCCCTACGTTCTCCAACGACAGTAGGCCAAACATCTCCATAGTAGAGATCAACGGAATCTTCGATTGAGAATCATGGCCGTAGAAATTCCACTTCTCGCCATACTGGAGCCAAAAACGCACAACGCCATGGAAACAATCCACGGTGGCCCTAACACTAGACAAGACGTCCAATCCCACTATACAATCGAAATCCCACATGACTAACCAAATCAAATCGGCTATCAATACGTTCTCGCCAAATCTAATTATGCCATTCAACACAATCTCCTGGGAGAACAAGCTCGCACCGGCAGGAGTTGCAACAGAAACAACATCACGCAAAAGGGTAGTACTCAACCCATGCTCAACAACGAAGGCATCAGCTATAAACGAATGTGATGCTCCAGTATCAAATAACACACGTGCTGGAAATTCAAAAATAGTACAAATACCTGCGATCACTCCTCCAGGCGTGCCCTCTGCTTGCTCCCTAGTCATGGAATTCACTTGGGCTTGCTGAGGTCCTGAGAAATGGGGTTGGAAGACTGTCCAAAACGAGAAGGGCCAGGCTGCTGGAAAGACCTGAGCTGAGTCTCCCCCATCCTCTGCTGTGGAATAGGTAAAGAACGACCTCAAGATGACCCACCAGAACAGCCATGAGGTGGGGCAGCAGTATGCTGAGATCCAGCCAAAGGACACACTCTAGAAAAATGTCCATACTGCCCGCAATTATTGCAGACACCCTGAACCCCTACACACTGCGTCGATGGATGTATGCCTCCACATTGACCTCAAAATTTGGATCTGGGACTGTACTAACCGAACTACCCGAACCAGAAGAACTAGAACCCGACTTCTTCTTAAACTACTGGCAACGAGGCCTGAATCTGTGACGTCCAGACTGTTGGGATGGCTTCTGGGGTTGCTGGGAGGACTGGGAAGATTGGGAAGGCTGTGCCCCTTGAACATTAGGACGATTACCTTGAACAGCTTGTGGCCGAACCCGAGACCTACAGTTCTGCAATCCTTCCAAGATATCCATCGCCTTGTCCACCTCATCCGCATAGCTGGTAGGTGAACTGGCCAACACCAAGGAATAAATATTTTCATTCAGCCCTTCCAAGAATCTGTTCCTCTTTGCCCTCTCATGGCCGGATACATAGGGAACATAGACAAGGAGAGAAGAAAACTTTCGAGCATACTCCCCCACAGACATGGTTCCCTGAACCGAATTATCAAACTCACGCTCCCTGGCGTTAACATAGGACTCTGGAACGTACTCCTGTCAAAACGCAGTACAGAAGCTATCCCAAGTTATCCCCACGCCAGTCTCCTCAAGGGTCCGAGAAGCACCTCTCCACCAGCGCTCCGCATTCTTCCTCAGTTGGAAGGTAGCCAGGCTCAACCTACGCTCATCATCATAGCGTACTCGATCAAAAAACCCGGTAATGTGCTGCAACCAGGACTAAGCATCGGAACTAGACTCATCACCATTGAACGTTTGAGGATTCATCCGTTGAAACCTCACCATACTCAGTTCCATTTCATCCACACGGGCTGCCAACACATCCACATCATCATCAACATGACGAGCTTGCCTACGAGCAGGAACACTACGCTCTATCTCCTCATTCTGACACTCAGATTCTATCGGAATCTGCCCTCTAGCTCTACCGCTACGTCTAGGCGGCATCTACGAAGAACTAAGAGGGTAAGATCACACAGCAAATACAACACATAGTCAAGCACATGTAACAAGCGACACAATGCCTAAACTCAAGTGTGATCAGAAGAATTCGAGCTTATCCGAGTTTAAGCTCTAATATCAAAAATGTCAGGTCCGGCGCACAAACAGAGATAAACATGCATACAATAATCGCGGAAGCATTTAAAGTGGCTAAAATTTTTCGTTTTGGCCTGATTTAGAAAACGTAATTTCAAAATACACTTATACTCAAAATATTGGTTACACAACAATCAACAAGCTGAACACCAACAATTTAAATAACAATTACAACAACCAACAATACAAGCATAGGGTGACCCTAATAATACAATCCCAAATCAGCAATAGAACATCACCACGGGACATCCACTGGCGACGACTCTACTACATAATCAATATATACGACACTCTATCCACCTCTCGGGGCACCACCAGCTGAGTCATGTCCACGACCAGCTGAGAAACCTGGGTAACCTGAACAACACACAAACAACCAAAACATCCAGCCCCAGAGGGAAATGGGGTCAAACACCAGTACGGAGAGAAACATAAAACAGCAAGTAGATAGAGCAAGTTATAAATGCTATGCGATGCATGAGAACAGGGAGATCAAAGGATCCAAAGGACTGTACACAATTGGATGCTAGGAAAGGGAGTGGTCACCGGATGTGTGAGAGAATGGGAGATACACAGGCGCTCGATCACACATGGTACCAACACCAACAGAACAGGGATGGCCGCAACTCATGTGAGAGAATGGGATCTACCCAGACGCTCAATCACACGAAGTACCAGCACTAGAAAGAGCAGAAAAGGCCATTGTGCATGTGAGAGAATGGGAGCTACCCAGACGCTCAATCACGAGCATCCTGTCAACAAGGATTAGCTCAACAGCAAACAACGACTCTCATAGCGGCTGCTAGCAAAAGGATTGTGAAGAACAGAGCATAACAACATGACATACGTGTATGCATAATTACAGCTTGCAAAAAATCACACAGCAGAACAGATGCAAGCAAGAGCATAAAATCCAACAGCATACACACTGCTCACATAACAGCACACGCCCATTTATACATAAGTCAATCTCATAGCTGTAAATATAAGCTCACATCCATACCTTCACCTTCTGTGCTACAATTACCACAACAAGGGTCCCGAGTAACTCAGATCTGCCACCTTCTTGGCCAAACAACAACAACCAGCTCAGGGACATTACGCATAGAAACACAAACTGGGAGCCACCAGCTCAACCCAGCTCTATCCTACCTTTCTAACACGATAACTAGCTCTAAACAAAGCACAAGGTAGGATCTAGTACTTACTAAAAGCATTACCTGAACAGAAGAACCAAATCTGCCAGTCTACGAACAACGACGCACTGTTCCTCGTGTTCTTATTCTAGCTATCTAAAGCCTTCGAAAGAGGTACAGAAAGAATGATCTTAGCAAGGGGATTCCAACGCTACCAACCTTGCTCGAAGCTACGCCGTCTACCACCGGGAATCGGAAGAAATAGACTCCGGTGAACAGTAGCTAGGGTTCTAAGACGAACTGAGATATCGAACTCTCGAAAGGAAATATTTCTAAGTTTCAGGAATCACTTGCGAGTCCACAGTCAAAGTCCCTTATTCATATACCCATACCCCCCAGATCTGATGAACAGTAGCCACCGACACACAGGGCTCACATTTGTACCCAGCTCAAATATGAGCGTTATACCAGATTTGACTCCTCTACGCTATACCAACTTGCGACCGCTAAACGACGTCGCACAGGAGTCAAACAGATTTGAGCATATTTGTACTGTTCAGCTCTTGTTCCCAACAGATATCGCCACGTCGATAGATCTCACAACTCAGCTACTGCCTACCAGTGTCAAAGCTGATATCGCTACACGACGTCGCACAACGTTCACAATAGCGACATTAAAACGTCTTGGCATCGCAACCCAGATCCAGATGACCAGATCTCACACATTCAGATCTTACCTCAGCCGGTACCTATGAACCGCACCGATGAACCTGGCCGGTCAACACAGTACTAACAACTTGCGCTCCTGAAAGCTGGTTTCTCCAAATGACGTCGCTTCAGCACCCGTTTCGAATATCCAACTTAGCGTAACCAGAATGGCTTGTGACAACAATATACAAGCAATAAAACTAATCAGATATGACTGTTCTACGAAAACCAAACCAAATCTGAATCCATGCACAACCCGCTTACGTTCACTAAGCATAATAGCTCAAAGCTGGTCCGTCCCAGATCAACTCATGCATGATCTGGTCAATGCTGAACCCGATTAATTAAATTAATTGTTCCACTATTCTTTCAGGTCTCACAAGCTTAGAGACTACAAGAGCAGCTCAGAGATTAGAACAGATCAGATCGGGAGATCAGCTTAGATAAGAAGTTCAGACAGAATCATGTTAGAGTATCAGAATAGAGCATCACTTAGTCGATCAGATTAGAGCATATTAGAATAGATAAGAACAAGAGCAGCTTAGATAAGAAGCCCAGAAACAGCTCAAGAGCAGAAAGACTCATATTACAACAATTTAGACCAGATCAGCTCAGAGCAGCTTAGAGAAGTGATAAACAGATCAGAACGAAGCTTCGCCCAGACCCGAAGATATGGAGACAAACAAATTAATTTGTACAAGCCTTATTCAGAATACTAGAATACAAACTAATTTTTCTGATCGAGACAGAGATCACATGTTCAAAGTCAACAAATCTTGCAAACGCATTAAATGATGAAGGACACAAGATACAACAATGACAGAACTTTACAGAAGCTTTTTCAAAGGCTATAAAACCTATGTCCAACGGTAACATCAGCTCAGAGGCTTTATATATGTGATACAGACGATGAACAATTTGAGAGAGTGAGTTTACACTATAATAATTCTCATACACTGATTCACTCACATATATGAGACCCGAGAGCTGAATAGAATAATTGAGTGAATCACAAATCAAATCAAATGTAATTGTCTTGGCACGAAGACGTAAACTTAATGTTTGTATTCTTTCTCACAGATACGTTAAACAAGTGAATAGAGTTACACAGTCTGCGAGCTGCTATGCAGCAGAGTCTAGGAGTCTCATATTTGGGTAGTGGGTAAGTCCCAGTTGAGGTGGGTCTGTATAGATTGCTGTAAGATAAAATTCTTCTAGTGAATCCTTGCAGTAATGTAAGAAGGGGAGAAGTAGGAGATTCAGTTCCGAACTTTAGAAATAAATTCTACCGTTTGTTTTCTTTACTACTTTCTGCATCGCATACTTGTTTTAAAACCAGCTTCTAGATTTCAATTTTTAGAGAGTATATTCAGATGTTTTCCACCTAGTTTTTATACCAGATTTGATATACTTCTCGGTGCTAAAACTTTTCAAGAACCAGAGCTATTGCAGCTCATTTTTGTTCGTTTAGATTGCATGTAGCTCTGCTCCTCAGATCATGTGTGATCTATTCAGCACACAGAGATGGTCAGCCCTCCCCACTCCGTGCTGTTTTTAAAACCCATTTTAAAATCATGTGATCTGAATTTATTTATGTATGAATTGGTGCCCGAGCTGTGTGAGAGCTCCCATGTACCAGTTCTAGTACATCAATTGGTATCAGAGCTATTGCAGTGTTCAGCACGCGCGTGATCATTTCAGCATGCAGCGCGCGATCTGCTGGTTTTCGATCCTTCCAATTGGTATCAGAGTAGGTATTTCTTGAAAGGGAATTTTAAATTCAATTTTTTTAAATGTTTTAAAAACGTTTTCAACTCTGATAGTTTTATCAACAATTTTTTTATTTGATGAAAGCTAATCAGTGCTACGAATTTTTTTAAGGTTTTTAAAATTCATTTTGTAAAGATAGGGGAGTAATGATTATTCAATTGCAGAGAAGTTTTCTGAAGAAAAGTGCAGCAATATCTGTTCTGACGAGCTGACAGAGATCGCATGAGATCTTTGTGGACGCCATGATCTCTAGTTTATTTGTGCTAAAATTAGAGAAAAATGGAAGAGATTTTGTAATTCCATCTTTAATTATCCTAAAATCTAAATAGATGAGAATTGTCAGTAGCATATGATTTTTTATAATTTAATATCATGCATGTTGTTTTCTGCAAACTGTCATCCCTTCCAAAATGTTTTATTTTCAAAAACTATAAAACCCCGTATTGTATTAAGGGGAGTTTTGCTTTTAATTATTAAGGGGGAGATAAGATTACGCATTCCTTTTTGATTCCCACAAAATGAGGGAAAGTATTATGAAAATCGTTTCTATTTGTGTTTTGATTATCTAGGTTTTGTTTTAATAAAAAGGTGGAGATTGTTGGATATGTGTAACAGATCAGATCTTAATTTTGACAAACACAAAACCTGGTGTTATGTTTCTAACAATTTAATGGAATGCGTAGGTCTAAGATGAAATAGATCAGATGACGAAAGAGCTCAGAGGCTAAGCTGGAACAGTAGGGGACGCCCAAACTGATCCAGCAGACGACATCCAAGCTGACCCAGCTCGGAGCAAGAGTAGCATAGAAAATCAGAGGGCCGAGACGAAAGCTGAAAAACTGTACAATATAAGAAGATTTGAGCACAGTTACGAAGTGCAGATCAGTTTAGCATAGAACAGTTCAGATGGAGCTTCAAGATAGAGCAGTTCAGATCTCATAGCAGAACCAGTTCAGATCAGCTTATAGAAGTTCAGATGAGAATAGTATAGAATCAGCTCAGAGTAAGCATATCAGATCAGATCAGAGAAGCAGTTCAGATCAGCTTAGAATAGAACATAACAGATCTAGCTTAGGGTAGAACAGAACAGAATTAGCTCAGATCAGTTGAAGTGCAATAACAGTTCATATTAGAATCAGCTTAGGGAAGAAAAAGTTCAGGGATCAGAAGCATTTAAGATCATATTAAAAGATCGGAAAGAATCAGATCAGCTTAGAGCCTACAAGAGCAGCTCAGAGCATAGAACATATCAGATTGGGAGATCATCTTAAATAAGCAGTTCAGACAGAATCAGGTTAGAGTATATCGGAACAAAGCATCTGTTGGGATAAATATAAGGTGTTTTGGTGATGAAATAATTAACAAGAAAAAGAACATGTAAAAGAGATCATTCAAACCAAAGTGTCAAGGACTGTGAACGTCCCTCTAACTACAACTGCTAAACCAATCATTTTAAAAGGATTTCTAATGCGGAAAAAGATTTGATAAATTTTTTTTGTAAAAAAACTAACAACTCCAACTCACACATGACATTAAAATAAAGCGTAACAACTAGACCAATAAATATAAATGAATACTCGAAACTCCTAAAAAAAAAGTAATTTAAAATCTGCGCAGTAATTTAAAATCATTATAGGTCATCAAACTCTGTGCAACTAAATAAAACAACTTAAAAACAATGTATCTCGCCGATCAAAACATCACTGTCAAACTCAAGCGGAAAAACGCAGGTCGCTGGGTAAGTGCCAAGCTCGACAACAGCCCGGTCAGGAATCCTGCCCTCGATCTCGATCTCGGCCTCATCTGCATCCAACAAGCATAGTGAGTCTAAAGACTCAACAAGTACAAAACTCAGGAATAACGAATAATAAATAATACATGCACATGCAAATAAAATAGTCCTACTTAAAATAATTTATTTTCTGAAATTTAAAAGCATAAACATATAAATCCTCAATAACGTTAAAACCTTTGCATGCGTAAAATAAATTTGCTAAAACATTTTTCCTCGTGAATTCCGTTCCTCGACTGTGGTCCCTCAACCTCAAGTCGCTTGATCAAGCTAATAAACACTAGTACTAGGTTGGAAAGGCACTCTAGTACTTATCTGAAGCCCAGACCCGTCTGTTGAAAAGACACCCCAGAACGTATCTGGAGTCCAAACCCGTCTTCTTGATATGGCAAGCGGAACGTCTTCCGACCCCATATCCGTCAAAGAAAAAGCACAATCAAGTCCCATCATTCAAAATTTTATTTTCCTCATTCATGCCTCAAAATAATTCCTCAAAATTCCTCAAAAAGATTTATTTCCTTAAAATCATAACCTTCTGCTCATAAATTTTTTTATAAAAGTCAACAATGACATAAAATAGTCAAACATGCTGAATTTATAATTTTTAGAGATTTTATACCATAAATAAATTCCGAAAATTCCATAAATCAAAAAAATGCTAAAAATGCTTATAATCAACTGCAATCAAGCTTAAAACATCAAATAAAACAATTCACGAATTTTGGCAGCCCCTAATACCCGAAACTTCAATTTTTTCCGAAAATGACCCGGGGAGACTCACTTTGAGCGACAAAACGGTAAAAAT
>KQ987754.1:9312-33310 GCA_001598015.1 Dorcoceras hygrometricum
TTTGTGTTTTTCCATCGACTGATTCCTTTAGCGATAAAACGATGTCGTTCCAACTTATTCAAGTGACGCCGTTTTGTTATATTTGCAATGCAGCTGCTGGTTAACATCATCTGCTGGTTCAAGTTCACTGTAGCCATCTGCTGGTTTGTCTAAGGAACGCTTATGCTGAATTGTCTAAGCCAATCAATACGCTGTCGTTCAACTTATACCAAACGCTGTCGTTTCGCATTCTCCAACGAAATATACTAAGCAACTGCTGCTCTCTTCAAGAATGTATCTGCTGATTATCACTTCAAGATGGTATCTGCTGATAAGTAACTGTGCATCCCAACGACGTCGTTCCAACTTACTTGAACGCTGTCGTTTAGTACTCCTTAGCAAAAACACGCTAATCACTTATGTTCCTGTTGATTTCTCGTAAGGAATCTATCTGTTGAATATCTCAAACAGTTCATCTGCTGATCGCATACCATCTGCTGATTTCTCACGAATACTCCAACTGCTGAATTACCACTGAAGATAGATAAATATTCTCCTGTAGAATGCGACAACTGATTGTCCAATAGCATCTTGTCTTATTTTTGTTATCACCAAAACTATAAATTTTGTCCTAACAATTTCCCCCTTTTTGGTGATGACAAAACTTCAGCAGCCGAGACAAAAAGATATGCAAAAATAAATTGCACACTATCTGCTGGAATGCAAATTTTCATTAACCAACAAAATTGTACAAAAGATGTGTACAAAGATTTTCAGCAGAAAAGAAAATCTAATCTCTTCTTCTCCTTTTCAACATCCTCGCCTCTCTTCTTCTTCTTTCTCTATCACGCTCAGCTGCTGCTTGTCTCTCAAGTAATTCTCTGTTAGCATCAGCATCCAGCACTGTATGAACAATATGTCTCTGAGCCATTTCAACTCTTTGCGCAAATGTTGGTGTCCTCTCAGCACTGGCACTCATTTGAACATTCGAGGGCTGTTGGAGTCCTCGGCTGCCACTTTCCCCCTTTTTGTCAGCACTGCCCCGATGGATATAATCAAAAATTTCGCTCAGTTGGGCATGAAGAATATTCTGATTTTCTTGTGCCTGACTTTGGAATTCGAAAAGCTGGTGGGAAAGGGCTTCCTTGGTGGCCTCAGCATCCTTTTGAACGGCATTTAAGCGAGAGGCCATAATGTCCACTTTAGCATTTACTTCTTGCACTTCCTTACGAACATCCGCTAATCCGACAAAGATAGAAGCATTTTGAGCTAAAATATTCTTGCGGAATTCGTTAAAGCGCATAGTCTGGACATCATCAATGGTGCGGCCTTCTTGGCGTGCTTCCTGAGATAGATTTTTGAATATTGCGGCTTGATCGCTCAGGGATCACGAAGGACTTTTCCTGAGATAGATTTTTGAATATTGCGGCTTGATCGCTCAGGGAGTCACGAAGGACTTGTTCAATCTTGTGCAGCTTGGATGAAATGCCACTCTGAGATTCATTAATCTGCTCCGAAAGAATAGCTTGAAGATCAGCAAGAGCAGCAGAGAAATCTTGAGAAACAGGAGGTAGAGAAGACACGGTAGCATCTACATCTGTCTTATCAAAGCGCAAGGAAGAAGAACTGTCAGTAGAGATTGGAGAAGACGGGCGCTGATCTAAAGATAAATGTACACTCGGAACAACTGAGACTGAATTCTGATAGATCTGAGCACTTCTGAAAGCTGTTCTGTCCAAAGCAATTGAAGAAAGAAAATCTGAAATATCTGTAGTAGACAATCTGCTAAACAAACTGTACTGAATGTGAACTGTACAAAACTGAGACAGACGAAGAGTAAACACTGTCGGCTGGCGAAAATCAACATGAGAATCGGTCTCAACAATCTCTAATGCTCTACAAAAGTTGATGGAGCCAACTGGTAATAGTCTTCGATAAGCACAAAATTCAGTTACCTCCAAACAAACATCAGCCCACCTTTTCCTCATCAGCCTGAAAAATTCACTCACCGAAGGGAGAGTGTCATCATATTGGCGGTGTCGATGAACTTCATTAGAGATCACCTGCCGTGGAATTTTTACCCACTTATCAGCACATGGTTCTACAGTCCACACTCCATCAACCAAAATCATCGTTCTAATCCAGCATGACGATCGAGTATTCGTGTTGGTTCGGGCAATTACAGCGCCTCGATCGCCTGGGCTCCCCTGAAAAATTTTAGAGCAACAAGTCTTTGTCCATAAAAGACCATGGGCGCGTGCCTCCTTAGCCAATTCCTCCAAAATAAAAAGGTGAAGGTCTGTAAGCAAATTTATTACTTTGAGATCAACCGCCGAGGAGCCTTGGCCAGGAACAAAATTGGCCCTCCATGATTCCAAAAACTTCCTCACCAACACCTCTCTATATTTGATCAAAATGTATAGCTTCCGCTGAATAGCTACCTGAGGCGACTCTGTTTCACCCCAGGACAAAACCTGTTCCTCCTTCTTATACATTTCTTCAATATTGATTGTGGCCAGTTTCTTTAAACTGAAAGAATGAAAGAATTGAGCTACATCATCAATTAGTTTGGCACGCAGCTCCACGAGTAAGTCTATATCTGCACAGATTAAGAAGAAATGCTCCTGAGCTGGATTGCCCATAATAGGGTCTTTCTCCACCAAAATTGTCTTCCCCTTATGATCATCGGGAATGCTAGGAAGACTGTTTAGAAACCAGGTCTTCTCAGTGACGCCTGGAATCTTTATCATTTCGCCCATCTTGATCTTGGTGATTTCCATGCTAGAAGAGGGCAAAGGAATATCGACTGGAATGGTCAAAATAATATCGTCCAGCGACATCTGCTCATCAGCACTGAGCAAGTCAACATTTACGCTTTGAGCCACAGGTTCCTGTATCTGCTGGTCTTCACCAGCAGTGGCAACATCCATAGTTGCTACTTCTTCATCTGGCTCAACATTCTGATCAGCTGAAGTGGAATCCAAATGTTGAAGTACTTGATTGATAATAGTATCAGGATCATCAACAACTGGTTTATCATCCTTGATTTCATCATTAGAATCAGCAGGAGAGGTAATTGGGCGTTCAGCAGCCCATTGCGCAATAAGTTCTTCATATGAGAGATCAGACCAATGTCTCTCCTCAGTTGAAGCGGCTGATTTCAGCTGGTTGCTCTTGACAAAATTCTGCCTGCTGGTCCTCAACCATAGGCTCTACAGCTGGTGAAACAGGAACACTCTGAATAGGAATTGCTTCCTGAGCAACGACCACTGTCTCCAAAGTTAATTTCCTCTTCGAAGTCCTTTTCTTTTTAAGCACTGTTACATCCAAGGGAAAGTCTGCTGGTCGCTTCTTTGAGGCAACCTTGGTCTTGGGTGACTTCTTTACTCTGGGTGCATCAGCAGGTTCTTGTTCACCACTTTTTTCGATGATGGCGATATACCGTTGAATGGTCTTGTCAGTAAGAATCTTAGATGAAGGAAACTCTGACGACTCCCCCAGTTCCAAATTAGGAACACTTTCCAGTAGGAGACTGATTTGAATAGCAAACCCCTTTGCTTGCTTCGTTCCTGGGGTGACCATCTTCTTGAGAATGCCAAACAAAACACTGCCCCAATTCATCCTGACATCACAAACCACTGCTGTCAACAAGGAAAACTTTTCCACAGTAATCGCATTGAAGGACCCAGCCTTCACAGAGATGGACTTTGCCATAATATCGCATAGAAGACGATAGTGCATCTTCATTTGGCTCTTGGACCCAGACAAAATCACTGGCTCTCCTGTCATAGAAACGATGCTCCGAGCATCAAAGATCTTATCCTTAGGCATCTCAGAAATCTCGGCCAAACCAACAACCAGAAGATCGAACGTCTCAGCAAACAACTTCTCAGAAATCTCTACGACGACCCCATTCACTGAGCTAACAACCAACCCGTCTCTCACAGTCCCATTTGCGAAGAACTCGACAAGGGCTTCCTCATAAACCACCGCAGTACAGCCCAAAAATCCCTGTAATCCAGATGCAACAAGGGCTTGAAACATAGAGACCATACCTGGTTCACCCATTGCCAAAACGGATTCGAAATCGACATGAACAGAGTTGCTGTAGAAAGAGGCGGCCATTGCTAACAGTAGATGATCGGAGATAATGCCTGAAAAATCTTTGCAAAAGAGAGTACGCACAATAGAGATATGCGAGAGAGAGAAAATGAGTAACGTAAAAGAGAATGAACAGTCGTGCGGTAAATAAGTAAAGAATGCGAAAAGTTTTTGGAGAGAGAAAATTTCGATGTGACTTTTTGCATGGTAAGACACGTGTCAACCATCCGATAGCGCGTACAATTTTGAAAAGGATTTGAAAAATTTTCAAAATGTTTTGATCGTACGGTGTAAAATATTTTCCAAAATTTTAATCAAATAAAGTACAAAAATAGATAACTTCGCGCCAAAGGTATAAAATCACAACTGCAGATTTAATATTGCGTTGAGGGTGGCAAGAGCTGGTAACTTATAAGCATCAGCAGTATACACGCCACAGCTGAGTATGTCCAGCCGCAACATGTTCTGCTGACGTCACGCTTATTAAATCAGCTCCTGGTTCCCCCTACGACCAATATACTCCCAACGCAAGAGACTTACCTCAGCTGATAGGCTAGTCGTTCCCCCTGAACAACAGGCCTACTGCTGATTTAAGCGATGGCTAATCAACCTGCAATATGCGTTAGCACACAAACAAGCAAGGCAATTCAAGAAGACCTAAAGAGTTTCTAAAATAAGAAAACTTAGCGTCCGGCAGAGGCTTTGTGAAAATATCAGCTACTTGATGCTCAGTTGACACATACTCCAGCCGAACGTCCTTCTTTAGCACGTGGTCTCTTATAAAGTGATGCCTTATATCGATGTGCTTGGTCCGTGAGTGCAGTACAGGGTTCTGGGTGATTGCAATTGCACTTGTGTTGTCACAGAGAATAGGAGCTTCAGAAGCATCAATGCCATAATCCTTCAATTGATGTTGAATCCATAGGATTTGTGCGCAACAACTTCCAGCAGCAAGATATTCCGCCTTAGCAGTTGATGTGGCAATTGACGTCTGATTCTTACTAAACCAAGAGATCAATCGATCCCCTAAAAATTGACATGTTCCACTTGTGCTCTTGCGATCAATCCTGCAACTTGCGTAATCTCAATGGCATTTCCAGCTTCATCTTTGTCGAGTTTGATCGTGGAACTCATGGGAGTCGCTGCTGCTGAACTATTTTCCATTCCAAATTTCTTCAGCAGTTCTTTTGTGTATTTAGCCTGGTTGATGAATATTCCATTCTCCAACTGGCGCACTTGTAAGCCTAAGAAAAATGTCAGCTCCCCCATCATGCTCATTTCAAACTTGTCCTGCATCAATTTAGAAAACTTATTGCACAGTTTGGGGTTAGTTGACCCAAAAATAATATCATCAACATATATTTGAACAAGCAAGACGTGATCATCCTTAACAAATTTAAACAACGTCTTATCAACTGTGCCTATTGTGAAATGATGTTCAAGCAGGAAGTTTGTGAGTGTATCATACCAGGCTCTGGGTGCTTGCTTCAACCCATATAGAGCCTTGTCCAGTTTGTAAACAAACTCTGGATTTGTATGATCAACGAAGCCAGGAGGTTGTGCAACATACACTTTCTCTGTCAAGACGCCATTTAGAAAGGCACTCTTGACATCCATCTGAAAGACTTTGAAGTCTTTATATGCAGCATATGCAAGGAACATCGTATGGCTTCTAATCTAGCTACTGGTGCAAAAGTTTCATCAAAATCTATTCCTTCCATTTGTCTAAACCCTTGTGCTACCAGCCTAGCCTTATTCTTCTTGCTTCAACCCATATAGAGCCTTGTCCAGTTTGTAAACAAACTCTGGATTTGTATGATCAACGAAGCCAGGAGGTTGTGCAACATACACTTTCTCTGTCAAGACGCCATTTAGAAAGGCACTCTTGACATCCATCTGAAAGACTTTGAAGTCTTTATATGCAGCATATGCAAGGAACATCGTATGGCTTCTAATCTAGCTACTGGTGCAAAAGTTTCATCAAAATCTATTCCTTCCATTTGTCTAAACCCTTGTGCAACCAGCCTAGCCTTATTTCTTGTTACTATGCCATCTTCATTCAGTTTTTTTCTAAAGACCCAACGAGTTCCTATGACTGAATGATTTTTAGGTCTAGGTACAAGTTGCCATACTTTATTGCGTGCAAATTGATTTAACTATTCTTGAATAGCTTCTATCCAGCTTGGGTCAGCTAAGGCTTCATCTATTTGTTTTGGTTCTATATGCGAAATGAATTCAGAATCAAAAATATCGTACTGAGATAGCTGGCCTCTAGTGCGAACAAGGGATTCGAAATTACCTATGACTTGCTCGGGTGGATGATTTCTATTCCACCGAAGATCAAGTCCAATGGTATTTGATTGTTGTTCCCCCTGAGTTGCTGGATGAGTTGCAACTACTGGTTTAGCAGACGCCAATTGATGTTGTGAATCGCTAGCTTGTGCGTCTGCTTCCTGCTGGTAAGAAGTGCTCGCTGCTGCTTGACCAGCAGGTTGTCTAGATGTGATACCTGCTGGTTCACCAGCTGGTGGACTTGATGCGCTATTGGCTAATTGACCAGCAGGTAGTCTAGATGTGCTGCCTGCGGGTTCACCAGTTGGTAGCCTTGATGCTTGTTGAATATCTCTTGCGACTGATTGATCAGCAGGAGATACCAATTGACAATTTCTCGCGACTGGTTGTTCAGCAGGTGAACTTGATGTAATTTGGGAATCACTTGCTGCTGGTTGACCAGTCGATGGTTGATCGTCGTCTGCTTGTATATTGCTTTGATTCTTCGACGCTTCTTCACCAGCAGCTGGTGCACTTGTAATTCGATCATGCGGCTGATCCATGTTAGTTAAATCAATAACAACTGGATTACCTGCTGGATCTTGTTGAACGTTGTTGTGCATTGTGACCACTGCTGGTTGTTCATCCTCAGCTGATTCTCTTTGTGCCACGTCATCGTCTGATTCTTCAAGACTTGTTGATTCCAGACATGAACACAAATCGTGTAAGCTTGCAGCTGAGTTTGACTTGAAGCTGGTTTCATCAAACACGACATGTGCTGATTCTTCAACCGTTAAGCTTCTGCTGTTGAACACTCTGTATGCTTTGCTTACTGCTGAATATCCTAAGAAGATACCTGCATCAGATTTTGGTTCAAAAGCTGTTAGATGCTTCTTGCCATTATTATGAATGAAACACTTGCATCCAAACACCCTGAAATAAGAAATATCAGGCTTCTTGCTATTCCAGATCTCATAGGGTGTTTTATCATGCATCCTATTTATCATTGATCTGTTCTGAGTATAGCATGCTGTATTAACTGCTTCTGCCCTAGAATTTTGCGAAATGCCTGATAAGCAATCATAGATCTATCATTCAAAAGCTGTTAGATGCTTCTTGCCATTATTATGAATGAAACACTTGCATCCAAACACCCTGAAATAGAATATCAGGCTTCTTGCTATTCCAGATCTCATAGGGTGTTTTATCATGCATCCTATTTATCATTGATCTGTTCTGAGTATAGCATGCTGTATTAACTGCTTCTGCCCAGAATTTTTGCGAAATGCCTGAATAAGCAATCATAGATCTATCAGCTTCTTTTAAAGTGCGATTTCTCCTCTCAGCTAGGCCATTTTGCTGAGGAGTTCTAGCTGCTGAAAGCTCATGCTTTATTCCAATGTCATCCAGATAAGAAGATAATTTTTGATTTAAAAACTCTGTTCCTCGATCACTTCTTATCCGGTTGACTGTACAAGATTTGTCATTTTGCAAACGTTTTAAAAGCCTACTCAACTGGTCAGCGATATCAGATTTTGCATTTAAAAACACCACCCAAGTATATTTGGAAAAATCATCAACAACTACTAGGGTGTAGTTCATTCCCCCTAAGCTGGTTATAGAAACAGGACCAAAAAGATCCAAATGCAAAAGCTCTAAGCTTCGGGAAGAACGTTTACCGCCTTTGGTTTTGAAAGTAGATTTAATTTGTTTTCCGAGTTGACAAGCTGCACAAATCTTGTCCTTAGAAAAGAGATTTTTGGCAGACCAGAAACCAAATCATGTTGACTCAATTTAGCAATTGTTTTGAAATGCAGATGATTCATTCTCTGGTGCCACAACCGGAGATATGTCTTGCGCACCCACTGTCCAGGTACCATATTTTTGATGTATCTGCTGGTTCGTACCTGCTGACCTGCACGCAAGAAAATCACTCTTGGTACCCAATTTTACTTGGGTCCTGATTGGATTACCCCTTTCGGGACCCAGATTTGAACAATCCTCACGGTTTTTCCAGTTCTAGGATCCACAAAAGTATGTGCAAAATCACGTGCTGGTCTTTTGAGTTTTGGTTTCATATTTTGATCATGTTGATCTCTCCTCTGCTGAAACTTTTTCCAACCCGATTTAACCTTCTTTGAGTTATGCCACGACTGGTTAGGAACAAATTGTTTTTGACTAGCTTTCGCTTTTTCTTTGTCCAATCTGTTCTTTAGCCAGTTAGGCTTGAAACTCTCAGGTTTTGAAAAGCCGATACCAGCTTTTCCATTTTCGCTCAGCTTTGGAGAGTTCTGATTATCATATTTCACCGACTCAAGACAGTTATATATCATGTCAGCTTTGACAAAGCTCATTTTATTGAACTTGTCATAGGTTGATCGTGATTGAGTACTTGTCTCGCCTTCACTGAACTCACTATTGTTGAATCCCACACCAGTCTTATCACTGGCTTGTTTTTTATATTCGTTCAGTTTGTGAAGAACTCGAGAAGAATGATTCCAGGAGCCCACCAATTGATTCAATGCTTCATTTCAGCCTTGAGCTCACTGGTCTCATCTTTTAGCATCTCGTTCTCAGCTTGTAGCTTACTCAACTCAGTCTTTAGAGTGTCAATATCCTCAAACTCATCAGAATTTGAGTCAATCGAACTACTCTTGAGACTCATGTTTTCAGCTTTAGCTTCCTCGAACGAATGAGAAAGCTTCCGGTACTCTTTGACCATGTCATTTAGTGCTATGACAAGATCATCACGTGTAAATTCAACATTCGAAAAATCAAATACCTCATCATCGTCTGTTTGGTCAGCCATGAAGCAGTGAACTTCCTCCTGTTCACTATCACTTGAAGATGAGCTGCTGCTGGATGAATCTGAGTCACTATCCGCCCAGCTTTTGGTGCTTTCCTCAGCCACCAACACCTTGCGGTCATGCTTGCGACTAAATCTTTTGTTGCTGCTGGTCTTCATCCTTCCGTCGTTTGATCTTTCTTTGAATTTGTCCTTGGACCTATCAACAGTTCTTTCATTATCTTCCTCATCACGTCTGTATCGCTCTTCTTTCCTGTATCGATCGTCAGCTCTTCTATCATCTCGCTTGTATCTATCGTCTCTCTTGGGTCTGTTGCAATCAGCAGCGAAATGACCTGGACGATCACAATTATAGCATTTCAACTCAGAAGATACTTTATCAGATTTATTATAATTATTGAAAGAAGTAGAAGGGTTGAAAGATCTTCTCAGGTATTTCCCAAACTTCTTAACGAAGAGGGACATGACATCATCAGAAAGTTGATCTGCTGATTTGCTTATGCTTGGAGAGCATGGTTCAGCATTTGTAGCAGCAAGAGCTTTCGTCGGCTGGGAGGCTGATGGACCAGCTTCTGATCTTGTTTCCAATTCAAATTCATATGCTTTTAGATTTGCAAACAGAGCTCGATCACCACAGCACTGAAATGCTCGTCAAACTCCGCCATTGTCTCTCCATATTTCATTTTGATCGCCTCATACTTCTGCTGGGCCATAGTAAGCTTGTTTTCTTTAGTTTCATCATTGCCCTCGCAGATCTGGACCAGCTTTTCCCATATCTCTTTTGCCGTGGCACAGGTCTTGATTTTGCTGAAAATGTTTTTGTCTTTGTCCAGCGTTTTGTATAGGACGTCCCTATCCACATTGTCCAAGTTTTCTTTCTTCTTGTCATCATTGGTGTACTCATGTCTGGCTTTCTCAAGGAACTGAGCCTCGCCATTTGATACAGAAAATGCAAGATTGGGCTTCATTATCTTCAAAGGCCCATCAGTAATAACATTCCACATTTCATCATCCATAGCAGCAAGATACGCCTGCATGCGAATCTTCCAGTCATCGTATTCATCTCTGGAGAACAAAGGAATCTTGTTTTGTGAGGTAGACATATTAGTATGATGTAAAGCACAAAGATAACTGTTCAATAACTGAGATTGCCTGCTCTGATACCACTTGATGGTCCCAGAAATAGGATCACTAAGTAAATAGGAGTTCAGAAGGGGGGGTTGAATGAACTCCTTCGATTTTTCTATTTCAAAACTCTTTTAAAAGTTTGGATCTCGGTTTTATGCAAACTTCTCGGCCAACAATATTTGTGCGGAAAAAGGCCGATTGGTTTGTGAACAGTAAGTAATAAATAATATGTAAGTGCGTAAAGTAAAAGTAAGGGATCAGAGATTTGTTTCTGGAAGTTCGGACTTCAATGTCCTACGTCTCCCCTTCTTCCTCCTCGGAAGGTATCACTAGAAGACTTTGATGGTTACAGCACTTCTGCAAACACCCACCCACACAAGCAGCACTTGTATGGACTCCTAGCTATCTCAACAAACGATCCAAGCAGATGCAACTGTTGGTTACAACACTTGACAGTATTTTGAACTTCTTAACTAAGACAGTTCGTTACAGACTCAATGGAATATGACAATGAAAACACGTATTTTGAGACTGTAAAAATCTTCTGGTTTCAACAATGAAACTCGATTACAACAATGTAACCAGAAGATTGACTCGAAGGTATTTCAATGAAGATCAACTGTTAGGTTCTTCGAGTCTTTGAGCTTTTTGGAGATTTCAACGAAGAGTAAGCTCTATATTGATTTTGACAGCGTGACAGCAATAGATAGATAGCGAAGTGTGTTTTCTTCAACACTGCTGCTGATATATATAGGCTCCGATTGCAACGGTCATTTTAATTCTCTAAAGGAAATGAATCCCGTTTGAATTGCTGCCAAAATCGTACACCGTAAATCCTGCTCCACTACAAGGTAAATTGCTCACTGACAGAGCCAATTTGTCTTCTTTCCATATTTGTGCAAGCCTGGAGAAACGGCCTCTGTACATTGTACTATTTACCCAAAATAGTACCTAACTTGTCTCCTTAATTCCAGGCAACTGTACGATCCTACGAATCTTTTCCAAATGAGTAAACAATCGTATTTGAATCAATTTTAACTTGCGCCTGAAATAACTTTGATAACCAGTGTAGGACCGAGCGCTTGCCGCTTTACCAAAAGCTATAGCTGGTGGTAACGGTGCAACTCCAATCTTTTAAACTGTATAGCAACACAAGCGCCACGTTTCGATCGCTCTACCTAGCAGGGGCAATTATTGCACTCCAACAACCAGCACTAACTCCATCAACGTTGTCAAAGATACTTCGACTGAAATAACACTTGGAAGAATTCACCTGCTGAAATACATTTGTGTTTTCCATCGACTGATTCCTTTAGCGTTAAAAGATACTTCGACTGAAATTAACACTTGGAAGAATTCACCTGTCTGAAATACATTTGTGTTTTCCATCGACTGATTCCTTTAGCGTTAAAACGATGTCGTGTCAACTTATTCAAGTGACGCCGTTTTGTTATCTTTGTAAAGCACCTGCTGGTTAACATCATCTGCTGGTTGAAGTTCACTGTAGCCATCTGCTGAAATGAATAAGCTGTCGAAGAACCAACTGTCTGCTGATATACTCTAAGGAATGCTTCTGCTGATTCTTCTAATCCAATCAATACGCTGTCACTTCAACTTATCCAAACGCTGTCGTTTCGCATTCTCCAACGAAATATACTAAGCAACTGCTGATCTCTTCAAGAATGTATCTGCTGATTATCACTTCAAGATGGTATCTGCTGATAAGTAACTGTGCATCCCAACGACGTCGTTCCAACTTACTTGAACGCTGTCGTTTAGTACTCCTTAGCAAAAACACGCTAATCACTTATGTTCCTGTTGATTGCTCGTAAGGAATCTATCTGCTGAATATCTCAAACAGTTCATCTGCTGATCGCATACCATCTGCTGATTTCTCACGAATACTCCAACAGCTGAATTAACACTGAAGATAGATAAATATTCTCCTGTAGAATGCGACAACTGATTGTCCAATAGAATCTTGTCTTATTTTTGTTATCACCAAAACTAATAAAGTTTGTCCTAACAGTTATATTAGATGATAAATTGTATAAGAGGTCTTTCTCACGACTGCTGAAATGCTTGGGTCCCGACGAGGCCAGGTATGTATTGAGAGAAATTGACGAAGGGTGTTGTGGAAATCACCTCGACGCAGTAGCCCTGGCTCGGAAAACTCTACTCGTAGGTTTCTTCTGGCCTACTATGCAGCAGGATTCTACCACTACTGTTCGATCTTGTCAAGGCTGCCAGAAACATGCCAACCTGCAGAAGCAGCCTGCCGAGCCCTTGAAGACCGTCATCTCCTCGTGCCCGTTTGATCAGTGGGGTATGGATATCGTGGGATATTTCCCACCGACTGGAGGGCAGAATTCTTATTGGTTACTATGGATTACTTCTCTAAGTGGGTGGAGGCAGAACCTTTAGCAAAGATATCCGAGGCCGAGGTATTAAAATTTCTGTGGAAGAACATCGTCCGTCGCTTTGGAATATCTCGAAGGCTAATTTCCGACAATGGGAGACAGTTTTGTGGAGCGAAAGTTTGGGCGTGGTGTCAAGAGTTGAAGATCGAGCAGGTCTTCACCTCGGTAGCCTATCCTCAGAGCAACGGGCAAGTAGAGGTCACTAACCGAATCATTGTGCAAGCCCTTAAAGCATGGTTGGACTCAGCCCGAGGAAGATGGGTGGATAAACTACCAAGTGTGAAACGCCTTATTGTATGGTGTATGGGACAGAAGCACTCTTGCCAGTTGAGATCGGCCAAGATAGCCTTAGGGTCATGGAGTATGTAGAGGATAATGGGGAGGTACGAGGCCTCGAGTTGGACCATCCTGAGGAAAAAAGAGCACGGACTGCTGTACGCTTATCGACATATCAGAGGAGAATGGCGCAGGCTTACAACAAGAGAGTTCGGCCTCGGAAATACGAGTTGGGAGACCTCGTCTGAGGAGAATACAGTATCAGGGAGAAAGAGGGAAGTCGGATCCAAAGTATGAAGGGCCATACAAAGTGGTGGGGAGAGCTGGAGTCGTGGCTTATTATTTGGAAGACGCACAAGGAACAAGAGGACGTCGACCCTGGAATATTATTCATCTCCGGAAGTACTATGCTTAGATCTTGCTTCTTTATATACATACCTTATGGAATAAAAGTTATCTCTTATACATACCTGGCCTCGTCGGGACCCAAGCATTTCAATAGTTATTTTTTCTCAACCCGTGATTTTTACTATCTTAATACATACCTGGCCTTGTATCTCAGCAGTGATTTTTTCTCAACCCGTGATTTTTTATCAACCTCATGGAAAAATCTCCATAAGCGGTATCTCTTATACATACCTGGCCTCGTCGTTACTAAAAGAGGGCTGATAGTAAAAATCTCCGGTAGCGCCTGCCTCGTCCTGGCCCCGATTCACGCTAAGGAAAAAGGAGCGGGGTGCTCCTCCTCGGAATAGCCATTGGCTCGGAATTGAGCCATACAGCTTGCGAAGCCGGTCTTGAAGTAAGCCAGAGACTTCTTCACGCACAGTCGTCGAATTCAGAGGACTTCAAGAACTCCTCCTTGCCGAGGTCCCATGTGTTCGTAGCCTCGCTCCTCAGGCGCCCGATCTCCTCCTCAGCTCGGGCCTTGGCTTCGTCGAGCTCGGCCTTTATTGCCTTCTTCTCGGCCTCAAGAGCCTCCTTCTCGGTCGCCAAAGCCCCCTTCTCGGCCATCAGAGCCGCCCTCTCTGCTGCTAGCCTCAGCCCTTGGGTCTCAAGCACCTCCCTTTGCGCCTCGGCCGTCCTCTCCTCCTCGGCCTAACCGCCTCTAGATCCGCCAGCCACATCCCAAGCTCGGTACAATGCTTGACCGTCTCATCGAAGTGTCGACGGATTTCATTCGCTTCTCGCTGAGCTTGGGTGAAGCGTTCTATCACCTCGCCACCCCAAGCCATTGTATGCATAAGAATCATGGATCAGAGTGCTAACACAATTAGGAAACTAAATCTCGAGAAGATCGGGAATGTACCGATGCGAGTTGGTCCACGAATAAGCCCACAGCCTCGGAGTTTATGACGCCCCTCAATCGACTAATGTCCCGGTCCGGGACCATGTTGCATAGAAAACCCCATGGCCACGGTCCCGGACGAGGAGACCACCAGCGAGTCCTCGAAGAGGTTGAGGGCGTGAACTCGCCCAAGACCCGTTTCCTTCGTCGGTCTCCCCTTCGGGGAAGAGACCTCGAGAATGGTAATAACAGGCGTCGGCTCGAGACGCTCCTCGGTCGTCGAGTTCGGGAGCGTCGGTGCCCAAAGTTTCTCGACGGCAGGAGTGGGCTGTGCTACTGAGGTCGAGCCCGCCCCTTCTTCTTTTGACGCCGAGCCTCCTTCTCGGCGGGGGTGGAGGCTTTCCTTTTCTTGACCACCTTCGTCGGGGGCACGGTCGCCCCTGAGAAGCCCTCCTCGGCCTCCTCCCTCATGGCCCTCAACACCGCCGCTTTATCCATGCGCTCGTCTGCAAAAGAAGAAGAAAGTTAGACATTAGTTCAAACAAGACATGATCTCGGGTATATGTGATGACACGACTAAGGCAAGACGCGGTGATACCTAAGTCCCCGACCAGCTCGACCCCCTTCCTGCTAAACCCGAAAAGGCACAGGAGGTCCTCTTTTACCAGCTCGGGCGCGTTGTAGCTTTTTTCGAGCATGGCTTCGAGGAAGGAGATCAGGTTGGGGGATCTCTCGGGGGTTGAGGGTGTGAGGGTGTATACATTATCTCTCTAGGACATATCTCACCTCCACGGGTTCCGCTTCTTCCCGGCTCGCTTAATGTAGAAGAACCTGCTCATCCACCCCTTGTGGGAGCTCGGGTTTCCCTTGATAAAAGTATGGTCTCCCTTGTGGGAGATGTAAACTTTCCCAGGTCCCAGCCTCTTAATTTGGACTAATTGCATGAGGACATAGGGGATCAAGGGGATGTTGTAGTAGCTCAGGAGGACGGCCAGGGCCAGTAGGAAGCTATAGGAGTTTGGGGCCAACTGGCTCGGGCGGATCTTAATATGCTGGCATAAGGAGGTAATGAACCTCGGGATCGGGAACCTGAGGCCCATCTCTAGTTGGTTTACATAGAAGATATGGAAGCCGGGAGGAGGGCGATGAGCCCTCTCCTCGGGACAAGGCAAGATCACCTCGAACTTGTCTTGCATTCCCCCCTTTTCCTTAATTATGGAAATATCAGAAAACTTAAGGTTTGAGGATTTCTCCTCATACCAGGAAAGACTCGAAGACCCTAGTTCAGCCTGGTCGGGAAGCCAAGGCTCTTTGGTCTCTGGGATAGCAAGGACGCTATCTATCGAGTTAGCCACGCTCCCAACTACGCTCTCGGTAGATGAAGACATTTTAAGAAGATTTACTACTTACTAGATTGAGTGGAAGATCGGGAAAACGACAGGAGAGCTCGAGAGCGAGAAGTAATTTTGGCAGAGTTTCGGCACAGTAGAAGAATGAAAGTGAGAAATGAGAAGTGATCCTCGCGTATTTATAAGAAAACTGAGTGAATCACGACCGTCCGATCTCACACTCATCAACGACCCAGATCATCTAGGGAACTCCAACGGTCACCTCGGTCGTCGGGATCTTTCAATCTGGATCGTTCGCGTGAATCTTATCAATCGCTGAGATGCGTCGCCACACGGATCGTGGTTTTCTCCTGAAAACACAACCCGACCTTCATCTAGCCGTCCACGTGTCTCTTTATCAACGGCTGGAGTACGACGTCACGAGGATCATGGTTTCCTTCCGAACTATGGATTTTACCTCGGATCCCGACCTTAGCTACACCAAATCCTATACTTCAATCCTTTGTCTAGGACTCGCCGTGGGGGATACACCTGATGTCTCCTATTATCACCTCGGGACCCGAGGACCGAGCAGCGCTCTCCAGGCCCGACCTACGCTACTAAGATCGAAAAATCTCCCGAGGACTCGTTATGACATCGGGCGTTGGCCCGAGGACATGTGCTCGGATTCGGAGCGTTTCCCGAGGACAATGTCATATCTACCAGAATCCAGTCCAGACACGTCTTCCTTATTTGAAGAATCCGGTGATGATACGTCTTTCCTAAGTTAAACGATGAGATCCCGAGGTTCCCGGAGAATATTCATCCCGAGATATCCGGTGCATGCGAATATTCATTGGGATATACTCTCCTCCATCGTCTAGCCCCTCTATAAATACCAGGTATGTCTCATCATTCACACACACATTCTAGCATTTTTTTGCACCCAGCATATATTTTCTCCTGCTTTCTTTTTCTCTCGCATCCTGCCTGACTTAAGTATCGGAGGAGCTTCGTCGGACACACTTCCGACGTCATCTGACCTGTGATCTGTGGTTGTAGGCTCCAAGAAGAAGCACTCTCCATCCTCTAGTGCCCGAAGCCCGACGATAAGTGCCCGACGACCCGACGCTCGAGCTCTCGACGTGGTGGAAGCTCTCGACTGAGATAATTTAGCTACATCAAAATTGTTAATTAGCTTAGAAGTAACAATATTTTTGTCATCTAATTCTACATATTTTCTATTTTCAATCAATGTTTTATTAACTCAAAATTGTTTTTTTTTTTCTCATCCGAATAGCAAGGTCAGTGCAGAAATTGACGTGACACCTAGATATCAATGATATCATGTTTACACTTTGATGAAAAAGGATAAGTAGAAAAAATAGTACAAGTTAGTGGATGACAAACAAAAATGATAATGTACAGGTTATATGAGAAAATATTGTTACACTTTAATATAATTCCGCAATAAATATGCCATAATAACAAATATTTAAGAGGAGAATGCTCATAAAATTAGACTCTCTTTTTTCTTTTTAGCAGGGCATGCTCCTAAAACTTAAAATCCTTATTTCTTTGAAATGACCCCTTTGCTTCACAGGCATTTAAGGAAAACTTTGGTGATATTTTTGGTAAATAGGTTAGTGGACAACTCCATTTGGTCAATTTTCACGTCCATCCCTAACCAACAACGATGGATCATTCTAAGGTCCCCCCATGTAACCGATTATTTTTTGTGTCAAAAATACAATTCTGGCTCATTATTCTGATACTGTGGATGAAAATGTTAGCGAAAATAATGTGTGAAATTGTCTAAGAAAAAAAAAAGAGAAGAAAAGATAGGAGAGACTGTCAACTACTTCACTTTTTAGTACGTATGTTTGCCCCGACGATATTGATATTCTGAAAGATTATTCTATTGAATTGATAATCGAGGAATTTAAATTAGCATTTTGTGTATAATTTATATGTTTTTGTGTAAAATTAATATAATATCAAAATTAAGAATTTTAAAAATGTTTCGTATATTTTTGTATTTAGAAGTAATTGTACTATAATTTAACTCTTTTGTTTTGTTTATGGTATGATCGTTCCATCACACGGTGGCTGGTTGTTTGAGCCTAGGGTGTTGATGCTCTGTTGAAGAGTATAGTATAAAGGTTGATCGTGTTAAATATCGTACCTAAGGAACATGGCAATCAAATTAGAACTTCTCTTAAGAAATAATAAAAGAAATCAAAGTAGAACTAATCTTCGATTTCCCTTGACCAATTTATAGCCCAAAGAAATTTTACCAAACATGAAAATTCAAAAAAAGCCCTAAATGAAGGACTATGCTAAAAAACTAGGGGGTAAATTCGTTTTATATCTCTTATCCAAATTTAATTTTACTTTTTATCTCTGTCAAACAAAAATGTAGTCCCAGGAGTATAAATTTTTTTATGGTTAGGTAGTACAAATAAATAATTTTCTGACCGGACCGAAAACAAATTTATATTTGAATTTAGAGATGTAAAGTAAATTTATCGAGTAAGGATTCAATAAAACTTATGGAGTTTGATTAATCATAAAAATGTTTTTGATACTAGGCATATGACCTTTCACTGCTTGTAAATAACAAAAGCCCTATAAAAAAGATTGGTCCTCATTTATTCAAAATAATTCCTTGGCTTCAATATTTTTATTGGCTTCAAAATTTTGTTCATATATAGTACTTGAATTTTTGTGATTAAATAATCCACCATTTTCATTTCAGAAGTGTTAGCTCTTAATTAAATAAATCAAAAAAATGTTCTCAAATAAATTAGGTTATGTTTTGTTCGAATCGAACCATGTGAAAGCAATCCCTCGTGGTATTTAACGTGTAGGGTAAAAGATTGAATATGAGAAAGGACTTCAAACTTGAATTCTTAATAATTCTCATTATCTTGGATGCATGTGAAATCTATTACATACCAAAAAAATAATTAATTGATAAAGAATGGATCTAATATCAAATACATCAAGGATTTCGGCAGGCTAAACTTCAAATTCAACAATCCAAACATATATGGATATGAGGAGATTTCAAATATGACGTAACGAAAATTCACCTCGAGTTCGGTCCGGTAAGATTTTGTCCTCACCTCCTTATTCCTGTTCGGGTACCTCAGTCCGGAGATGATATGCAATGAAGAAAAATAGTTATTGGGCATTGAATGTGTTTCCGGCGTGAGACATCCGATACTTAAGTTAGATCTTGACCAGAGTAGAGAAATGCAAGAGTGCAGTTGAGTAGTATGGAGTGCAGCAATATGTAAAAGTATGAAATATGTGTACATGAGGTATTCATAGGAGTGGGAGGTGGTTTTTTTACTGTGTTTGAGCCAAACTCTACAAGACAAGTTTGCTTAAAACTTTTGATTTGTTGCCAAATTCGTTCTAATCCGTATCCAATCATGAGATTTCTGAGGTTGCTTCCTTATTTCGTGTAAATTCCATGTTTATCATTTTTTAGTGTCTGGCCCCCGAATTGGGGCAGTTCCAGGCCGATTAGGGTTGACCGAGCTGACCAGTTAGGGCTGACAGAGCTTCCCGATTATGGCTGCCGAGCTGTTCGATTAGAGCCATCGAGTTGATTAGTTAGGGCCGACCAAGCTATCCAGCTAGGGATAGTGAGCTGCTCACTTAGCTGGTCGAGCTGCTCAGTTAGAGCTTAATCAACCGTAACAATTCCTAACCTCACACCCTTCAAATGATGTGTCAGTCGGGTAACCGAACTCATGCCTGTCCGAGTTACTCCATTGATGCAATTCGGGTAATGATGTGTCTGTGAAGGCCTCGGGATGATCAGACCGATATTGGTGGTATCAAAAACCACTAACTATGATTAAAATAAACTCTTAATGGAGAATGATAATAGATTTCATGTGCATCGTTTAAACTTTAATTCACATTCCACTAAATCTAATCCTAACGACCAAACGCCATTGATATTAGATTCTTATCTTATCTTAATAAGAGTAAAATGTGATATTTCTGATCAACAACAAAAATGGAACAAATTCTTATATGATGATTTTTTTGTTAATGATAAAATTTACAAGTCATTCTCCCGAGGGTCTCTGTCCATCAAAACTTAGACATGGAACCTAAGCATTCGTGTCACCCGCTCTTTGGCTTTGCCACAAATGCACCAACCACACCTGCGATTTTTGTTCCATCAACTTTATTAAAAAGTAATTCGGGTCATTGTCTATCTTCCAAAATTTCAATTTCTTGCAATTTTTGTTGACATTGGCTGTCTGATGTAAATATGTATGGCTACATTAAAGACCACCATGAACTTTAATATTTGATTATAATCTAGATAGTAACGTCTCAGGCAATATAATGGAGACTTTTGGTTTTAATTGGAGTTAATCCTTTGCCATGTATTGTGTGGTTACTCCGATGCTAGTCTTGTGTTGCCAAATTACTTTCTCTAATAAATTTAATTCATGCTTACATGTGAGGTGCAAAGAAAAATAATTGACTTCATGTGCAAGAACACACAAGAAATACGATAGAATTGGAAAGCCGGTATAATATTAATTAATACTTTTGTGACACATCAACGTATGCATTATATTCTAGACCAGATAAAAATTAATTCTTATCATCAACTCTACTAGAAATCTACAAGTAATTGTTTTAGATAAGAAATACTTAAGTTTTGAAATATATATTTTCTTTACATTTTCATCATCTTAATCATAACTTATTAAGAATTGGATTGTATCACTTTATTTATAAAAATATCAAACAATACAAGCACTATCGAATCGTGGGCTCATGGAACATACAACGCATGTGGTTGGTACATTCGTAGGCTCACAGTATATTTTTTATTTTGCCGATAATTTTTATCCTAATAACTTCTAGAGTTTTTTACATAAAAATTTTGGTGTACATTTCATTCTTCAATTTCATATTCTATCTCGAGATGTCCCATCCGAGACCAACAGGTAGTATCAGAGTCTGGTCCAAATTTTCTTAATATTCTGAGTATGCTATGTGGTTGCAACTTTGACTGATCTTGCAGATCAGAAATGGTTTTTTTGAATTTTTTTATTGAGACGGGATAATTATTGTTGGCATAATGTCGACAAAGTACGAAATAGAAAAATTCAATGTCAGCAATTTTATGCTGTGAAAATTGAAGATTCAATTAATTTTAAGAAACGTTGTTTGACTGCTATTGTAGATAGACCGAGGGACTTCACGGACTATAAAAAGTGAAATGAGGTTAATGGTGCTGCTATTCTAATATACAATTGGCAGTAGCAGATGGATTTTTGTCGATTGTCGCTAAAATAAAATAGACAAAAGTGTGGTATACTCAGACAAAAATTTACAAGGTCCAGTCAATTCACAATAAGATTATCTTAAATAGAAAGTTTTATACTCTTCGGATGTCGAATTTCTCATAGATGACCGATCATATCAATACACTGGATACTCTATTTTCTCAACTCATCTCCATGGCACATATAATAAAGGAAAAATAACGTGAGAAGCTTTTACTTCAAAGTCTACCAGATTCATTTGATCAGCTTATCATCAACATAATCAACAATATCCTTACAGACATTTAAAACTTCAATGATGTTTTACACGTAGTTCTCAGCGAAGAAAGTCGATGCAAGAATAAGGAAGATAGTCGAGGCCTTGCCGAGATAAGAGAACGATCAACGGAACGTGACTTCAGATGGAGTTATAGAAATGATATATCAAAATTAAGAAGTAAAAAGAAATATTATTTACTATGACGGTAAGGAAATGTGGAAAGTACTTCAGGCAGTGTTGAAATATTATTTAGTGAAGTAACTATAGTTACGGAAGGCAGAAATAAGTTTTGTAATGCATGGATTATGGACTCAGGAGTGATGTAGCACATGACGTCTCAGAGAGAATGGTTCGACCAATATAAATCAGTGTCAGGAGGGTCTATATTCATGAGAAATGATCATGTCTTGAAAATCGTTGGGATTGTTATCATCAAAATAAAAAATTTTGATGGCACTATTCGCATCATATATGAGGTATGACATGTGAAGGGCCTGACAAAGAATCTGTTGTCCTTGGTACAATTGGATGATGTCGGGTATAATACTCGTGTCGAGAATGAGATCATGAAAATTGTGAAAGGTGCATTTGTGGTGATGAAGATGGAAAATTTTGCGACAATCTGCATGTTCTTTTGGGACAAACACACAAAGAAGCAGAACTAAATTGTTGCATCAAATGGTTCAGGAGAAGAATTATTAGTGATGGCATAAAAAGCTCAGACATATGTCAGAACGAGGATTGAAATTTTTTCTAAATGGAAGTTGTTGTCGAGGGCTTACAAAAGTGACCTTACCCTTTTGTGAGCATTGTGTTACCATCAAACAACACATATTGAAGTTTTGGACTTCTACTGCAAAAAGTAAAATCATTTTGGAGCTGATTCACTTAGATGTTTGGCAAGCACTGGTTGTATCCCTAGGAGGAGCGAGATACTTTGTCTCGTTCATTGATGATTTCTCTATGAGATGTTGGGTGTATCCAATCAAGAAGAAATCAGATGTCTTTGAAATCTTCAAGGTCTTCAAAGCATGGGTTGAACTTGATTCTGACAAGAAAATCAAGTATTTGAGAACTGACAATGGATGAGAATATACCAATGATGAGTTTGATACATTTTGCCAACATGAGGGCATCAAAGACAATTCACGATGGCTCATACGCGTCAACAAATGGAGTGGCAGAGCAGATGAACAGAACCTTATTGAACAGATCAAGAGCTATGCTGAATACTGCGGGCCTAGCCAAATCATTTTGGGCAGAAGCAGTAAAAACAACTTGTTATGTTATCAATCGATCTCCGTAAATACCAATTGATTGAGGTATGAACTGGAAAGATAACAGATTATTCTCGGGTGAATACATTTGGAAGTATGGTGTATGTTTTGTACAATGAACAAGAAAGATCAATGTTGGAAGCTAAATCCATAAAGTGTATGTTCTTGGACCATGCTGATGGAGTAAAGGGGTTTCACTAATGGGATCCTACTGCTCATAAGCTTATCATCAACATGGATTTTATCTTTGAGGAAGGTAAAGTGAAGGGATACAAAGATGCACAATCAGAAACTACTACAATTCAGGTGGAAAATAATACAGATGAAGATCAAAGTGTTGGGATCTTGTGTCGTCCGGATTGCACACCCGGGTCGCAGCAGAAGTTTTTAAAATTTTTATTCTGAGGCGCTCATACGCGAATTACATGCAACAACAAACATGCAAAGGATGTTTGCGAGTTATTTATCTTGGGCGATTTGGCAACCGACTCCTACTATTTCGCAAAGAGAAATAGCCCTTCAACTGTTGAACAGCTCCAATCATCTAATCCAGTCCACGACCGAGACCTCAATTCATTTGCTGGTTTGTACTAGAAAACCAGCAAAAGTTTCACGGAAGGAATCTCCTCGCCAAGACGGCCGGAACAGTTTCTGGCGACGGGCGGCGACAACTGCGGCGACGTGAGAAGGGGCGGCCGAGAGAGGGAGGAGGGGAGGAAGTGATTTTAAATCGAAGATAGTTTGAAAGCAGTATTATCTAAAAAGCAAAAACATGCATGCATTACCGACTATTTATGAAAATATGCTAAGAAGTAAAATAAGGTCATTTAGTTTTATGAATTACCTTCCCACTATATTAACGATTTCATCACCCTCTAATGAAATTTGTAAAACCAGTTTTCTTAGTGGATACACAGAGTCCAATCAAGAAATCATGGTCTCAAATATTATCAATCAATCATGATCCTCAAAATGTAGAGCTCAATTGCACCAGGTGCAACCCCATGTATTCACCTCATTGTTGGGGATCCGGATCCGCCCCCCGGCAAGGCAGCGGAAGAACGATAAACAGAGAACCGGGAGGCGATCAATACGAAAAATAATTAATATTCTACGACATTCATAGGATGTTTTAGCGTGTTACCTCGCTGGCACTTGTGCCTGACTCCAACCGGTGTTTCAAGAACCCGGCTCTTCTCGGTAGATTGCGGTAGATAACGCCAATCCGGTCCACGACCAGATCCGAGACTCCTTCGTCAGGCTGCACTAGAAGCGCTGACGAGATCGGCATGAACGAATACTCCTCCATACGAAAAATAATTAATATTCTACGACATTCATAGGATGTTTTAGCGTGTTACCTCGCTGGCACTTGTGCCTGACTCCAACCGGTGTTTCAAGAACCCGGCTCTTCTCGGTAGATTGCGGTAGAAACGCCAATCCGGTCCACGACCAGATCCGAGACTCCTTCGTCAGGCTGCACTAGAAGCCCTGACGAGATCAGCACGATCGGATTCTCCACGTCAAGTTGGCCG
>KQ987754.1:45864-57491 GCA_001598015.1 Dorcoceras hygrometricum
TATACCATAATCATGTTATTTATACAATCAATCTAATTAATTGATATAAATATAACAATAAGAAAATAATCAAATAAAATTTGATTTTATATATATATATATTAATTATACCATAATCATGTTATTTATACAATCAATCTAATTAATTGATATAAATATAACAATAAGAAAATAATCAAATAAAATTTGATTTTATTCGACAAAATCACATTTTAAATATTAAATCATATTTTTTCATTTTAATTGCATCAATAATTATTTTCAACATTAATTAATTTAAAGGAGAAAATTAAATTTTCTGTTAGGATCGAAAAACCGTCTCGGGAGTTCAGAGGGGGGATGTTAATGAACTCCTTTGCTAATTTTACTCAAAAACTGGTTTAAAAATATTTACAGCTCGTAGCTAACCTCTAAGCCGAGTTACCAGCTTGGAAGGTTCTCAATGATAAGCTATTGTCTTGGGTAACCAATAAATTGTGCGGAAAGAATCCAATTCAAGAGTGAACAGTTAAGAAATGCGTAAATGTAAGAGATAGAATCAAGAGATTTGTTTCTGAAAGTTCTGAGTTAAATCTCCTACGTCTCCCCTTCTTCCTCAACAAGAAGAATTTTCACTAGAAGATTTGATTTATACAACTTCTTGTACAACCCGATCCGACAGCCAGCAGCTGCAAAGAACTCCTAGCACTCAAACGAAGAACACAGACACGCGATCTGGTTCGAAATGTGAAGATACGGCTCTAAGTTGTTTTGCTATTCTAGAACTCGACACTTTCTGTCTATGATTTACAAGGATAGCTCAACACTACAGAGTGTGTATACAAATGTTGTGTGACACAGCATTGGTAGAAACAACCTGTGAAAGTGTGTCACTGGCTCTGAGCTAGCTTAGAGAATAGGACTCTGTTTTTGCTCTAGTTGATTCAACAGTTCGTTGGCTGTATAAGCATTAGGTAATCAGTAACCTCTTCACAACTGATCTGCTCTTCTACTTATACCTTTTGAACACAACGGTAATAAATATAACCAGTAGACACATCTTGTGTATGCAAAGTGAGATGTCTGCGGCGTCTTAAATGCTTGTACTATTATCCTCCATCTTCATTTAATATGTTTCCTCTTTTAGCATACTCTGCGCCGTCCTTTGCTTCAAACCAAATCTCTGTTTCTCTGGGATTAGCTCAAAGTAATTGCAATGACTACAAATAAATACAGAGAGGTCAAATAATTTACAGCAATCTTTACGAAACCTCAAAGTATTCTGAAATCCATTTTGCCAAGTTGTCCTTACTCAGCTGGTTTCCTGTATCGAACTGCTCTAATCTGGTCTAAGATGTTCTTCTCTGATATACTTCTAAATGTTCCAGATATTCTGCTCTTGTAGACCGATTTGAATTCTATTTGATCTTCTTTCAACCAATAGCTTAACTAGATACATGATCTGTTTATCCGTGCTGATTTATCTTTAACCAGCTTAACTGAACTACCTAAGCTGGTTTGTCTTAAACCAGCGTAATTAATTACCCTGAGCTGGTTTGTCCTTAACAAGCTTAGCTCTGATCTGATCTAGTTTCTATGCTCATCGCATTATACTCTGTCTGATCTGGTCTATCCATTTCTGAGCTGATTAATCTATTGTATTTGTCTTCACCAAGACTTATAAATTTACTCTAACAATTTTCCCCTTTTTGGTAATGACAAAACTTTTTGAAAAAGAGATTTTATTAACAGTATAAACTTTGTACAAGTACAAAATCAGCTGTACATCAGATCAGAAGAAAAACTAAGCCCGCCCTAGGTCCTACAGCAACCTTATCTTTTTGCTGCTCTGCCCTTTCCCCTATTTGGCATCACGTATCTCTTTCAGACATTCGACCATTTCAGCAACCTGCGATTTTAATAACACAATATCACCCACAAGGTTCTGTTGTCTATCGGAAAAATGACGAATCAGACTAGTCTCCAGCCCGTCTATATTGGTGTCGAGTTGTTGCCTGTATTGCAAAGTAGTGTGCTTTGCAATATATGTATCAACCCATATCCGATCGATCTTTGAGCCCAGGGAAGATACTATATCTCAGAGATGTGAGCTCTTTAGCAGTATCAAAATTAGCTTGGGGTCTGGAAAAATCTATCGGCTGCGGACCAGTTTGGGAAAAATCCTCTGCGTCATCTACGTTGTTATTATCTCTATGTGTTGTATACCTCACCATCTGCAAACCAGAAGGACTGGGACCTTTACGGTACTCATTATTCCTAATTAAAGCAGTAGAATGTACAGAGAAACTAGAACCACTTGGACTAGAGTGGGAGGAACTAGCTTGAGCCTCTCGCTCCTCCTGCTCTGCTTCCGGAGCTGGTTTGTTTTGAGCCTGTTTCTCAGGATCCGGTTGCTCCAATATCTTCAGCCTCTCCAAAAAAATATTGGAACACTCGTGGAAGCTTTTCAGCATGCTCCTCCTCAACATTCTCAACATCCCGATCAATCTCCTCAACCTGCTCTTCCGGCTGATCTGGTTGCTCCTCCGCTATTTGTTCTGGAGCCTGTTGCTCCTTTCTTTGAGACGGTTGCTCTGATTTAGAGTTGGTGAGCTGCACAAGCTGAGATTTATATTCTTGCCAGGTTAAGCCAGGAGTGTTTTCCAAAGATGCAACACGGTCTGTAGATCGCTCATTGAAGGTGAGAGGCAGACCGGATTTTGCTTGAAACAAACTAACACTCCTTGTCTTAGCCAATTCAGCCTCCAGCAAACGAATGGACATTATATCTTGATTAGTTGACGGCTTATCCTTGTGAAAATTTTTCCACTGCTCAGCTACAACTCCGCACATGTGCTGGTCAACCATCTTGAACCAAATGAGCTCCCTTCTCTGGAGCAGCTCACTTACCTTCTCGTCTCTGCCCATGAAAGCAAAATATCTTCAACTTTTTCAAACTCTTCCACACGCTTCATAGATGTGACCTTTTTCAGCCTGTAACCAGTTCGGAACCTGCACCATTGATCGAACAAGTGGATTTGTGGTTCCACCTTGTCTCTTATATCTTGAATACCCAGCAGGTAGTGCTCCTCTACTGGATTTTACATTTCAAATGAGGTAAGAGACCCTTTCCTTTATCAGTTGGTTCAATCTTTGGAAGAAAGTGTGTGACCCAGTTGATTTCCCGTATCTCCACGGTAGCAAAAGTTCTCTTATCAGCTTTGGTCACAGGTTGTTGAGCTGGTTGTTCAGGTTCAGACCTGATAATAGAATGCTCCTTGTTAACAGCCTACTCCTCTGCTGATTTAGTAGTCTCCACATTCCCTTCTGGAGCAGCAGCGGTGGAAACATCCTCATCTACAGTTGGAATTTCAGGAAACGGACCGGGATTGGATTTGGCCTTATCATCACCAGAAGGCTTCACTGGCTTGGTCCTCTTCGTTCGATGCTTATTCTTAAATTCTATCAAAGGAAGAGACACCGTAGAATCAGAATCAAATGGAGCTATTACCAGCTTTCGTTTAGCGCCAGATCCAGCTTGCTTAGTTGCGCCCAGCTGAGATAAAGGGTACGAGTCCTCGTCTGCGCTGGTCCCAGACTTGGACTTATCTGGAGCAGCTTGGCTCCCAGCCACTGTTGGTTTCTTCACAAGGACCATCGTTTCCTTCTGCTTCTTCTTCTTCTTCTCCTGCGCCATCTCCATCTTCTTCTCCTGCACCATCTCCTTCTTCTTTACCAGCTGCTTCTTCTCAACAGTCTCTTGCTCCGGCTTGTTAGTGAGAGACTGCAGACTATCAGCAGTGAGTATGTTCTCACTAGCTGTATCTCCTGACAGCTTACTTGTCTCACCAGCTGGGACAACTGCTTGATTCTTCTTCATATAGGTGTGAATAGATTTGTTGTTCAACACCTTCAAACGATGCAGACTGCAAATCCCTGAGACAGCCTGGTGGGCTTGTGCACCATCGCCACAATGTTTGGAACAGAACGTGTGCCCAGTTCACCTTCAAAACGGCACTAATGGCCACCATAAAATATAACTTCTCACTGGTCACCACATCGAAAGAACCAGCTTTGGTGCACAGTTCCTTTGCCACGATGTCGTATAGCAGCCGGTACTCAATCTTCATTTTCTTCTTCTTGTGTGGTGCTCTAAATGGGACATCAGTACCAGAGAACCTCATTCGCATTTCCGCCACTGTTTGGGCCGAAAGATAATAAAACCACCCATCCCCTCGGTCGGAAGTCCAAACGCCTCTGCAAACACATCCTTAGTTATCACCATTTTCCTATTCGCGATGAAGCTGACGATCGTCCCTGCGATAACTTTGGCGTTTGTGAAATATTCTATCACCGCCCATTCATACACTGAACCAGAGATACCCATAAATCCCTTAAGCCCTATTTCCTCCAGGGACTTAATCATCTTCACCATCCCGGCGTGCTCCATGCTGAGCACTAACGCTAAATCGACCTGCAAGGCATTGATAGATAGGGAAGCAGCCATTTCGATAATTGAAGAGTTAGAGAATACAAAGACACGAAAATATTTGCAAAGGAATGTGATTGAATGCTCGAATGCTTGAGAATTTCGAAATCGTACTGGATAGAAAGAGAAAGAGTTTATGTACGATCGAGGAGAGAGAAGTGTTTAATTGGACACGTGTCATCCTCAGATTTAAAAAAGACATTTGAAATTCCAGAAATATGACCGTCCGATTTTAAAATAAATTTTAAAATACAAACCAATCTCACCGTTTGATTGAATATACCAGCACAGAAACAAATGACTCAAACACCATGATAACATCACACTGTGTATGTCTCTAAGTTGGACCAGATCAGCATAGAGCCGACCAGCTTGGAGATAAACAGCGGACTGTTGTATTATCTGTTTGAATTATTTTGTTCCCCTGAACAAATGCATGCAGAGCACAATCAATTCATATCCAAAAGACCTAAAATATTTCTAAAATAAGAAACTTAGCGTCCGATAGAGGCTTTGTGAAAATATCAGCAACTTGCTGATTTGTTGGCACATGCTCCACCCAAACGTCCTTCTTTAGAACATGGTCTCGAATGAAATGATGTATGATATCAATGTGTTTGGTCCTAGAATGCAGCACGGGGTTCTGAGTGATCGCTATTTCATTTGTGTTTCACATAAAATGGATGCTTCATGTGCATCAACGCCATAGTCACTGAGCTGTTGTTGAATCCATAGTATTTGAGCACAGCAGCTCTCAGCTGCTAGGTACTCTACCTCAGCTGTAGACGTGGCTATTGATGTCTGTTTTTGCTAAACTAGGAAATCAATCTATCACCCAATAACTGGCACGTTCCACTTGTGCTACGCCGATCATCTTACAGCATGCGTAATCTGTATCACTATAATCAATCAAATTGAAACTTGAATCTTTGGGATACCAAAGACCCACGTTCTGTGTGCCTTGAAAATATTTTAAAATACGCTTAACGGCCATGTAATGAGACTATTTTGGATCATCTTGAAACCTGGCACACATACAGACAGCGAACATAATGTCCGATCTGCTTGCTGTTAGGTACAAAAGAGATCCAGTCATCCCACGATACATGGTTACCTCAACGGAAGATCCAGCTTCATCTTTTTCCAGTTTTATTGATGCACTCATCGAAGTATCTTCTGATGAACATTTCTCCATTTCAAACTTCTTCAGAAGTTCTTTGGTGTACTTTGCTTGATTGATGAAAATTCCATCCTCAAACTGCTTGACTTGTAAGCCTAGGAAAAATGTCAGCTCCCCCATCATGCTCATCTCGAATATGTCAGATCCCTCATCATGCTCATCTCGAATTTGTCCTACATAAACTTGAAAAAGTTATCGCAAAGTTTAGGATTAGTCGAGCCAAATATGATATCATCAACATAGATCTGCACTAATAAGACATGCGCATTTTTAACAAACTTAAATAATGTCTTATCGATAGATCCAATAACGAAATCATGATCAATTAGAAACTTGGACAAAGTATCATACCAAGCTCTAGGAGCTTGTTTCAGACCATACAAAACTTTGTCAAGATTATACATGTATTCCGGTCTGGTATGATCTACGAAGCCAGGAGGTTATGTAACAAACACTTCCTCATTCAGGATGCCATTTAAGAACGTACTCTTAACATCCATATGATAAACTTTAAAATTTTTAAATGCAGCGTATGCAAGAAAAATGCGAATTGCTTCTAGTCTAGCTACAGGCACAAATGATTCCTCGAAATCTATGCCTTCTTCCAGTCTATATGTGAGACCTGGAAATTGTATTAAGGATTAATTGTTGAATTAATCGGGTTTCAGTGATTTCTGGTGATTCAGATTTCATTTTGAATGTTTGGGTTGCATTTTCGGGTCGAGAATCACATTTGGAACAATTCTGGAAATTTTGGAATTTTCGAAATTTTGATGAAATCTGGTAGCAGATTTGATGACGTAAGCATCGCGTGTAAAAGTTGTATGGATGACGTAAGCTTTTCTGGTTGAGAGATCTGTTCGAAGTTTGTGAAATCTGGACGCTTAGCGTTGTGTCGCGTTTTGCTTCATACGCCGTCGTTTCATGAGATCTGTTTTTACGCTAAGGTGTAGAGATCTGGTTCTAGCGTGTTTTTGTTAAGGCTTGAAACATTGTCGTTTGGATAAGTAAGCACGGCGTCGTTTTGATTAGCGTTTGTGGGTGAGATCTGGTTTAGTGTTTTTGCGTGAGATCTGTTTTGCATGAGATCTGTTTTGCGTGAGATCTGTTTGTGTATTGCGAGTTGTGAGAACATATGTCAACGATTGGTCAACTCTCCTGTAGAGTGTTTCAAACGTTTGGCGATTGGACCAGATTTGATGACGTGTGCAGTTTTCTCCCGCGTTGTGTTAGTGTTAGAGAGTTTCCAGCTTTCAGTGTCCGGCTTTTAGCGCTAGCATTCAGATTTCACCTGTGCGACGTCGTTTTGGTTCCCGCGTTGTTTGTGTTCAGATTTCACCGTGTTTTAGCTATCCCTCGCGCCTATTTATTAGAAGCGTTGGCTTCGTTGTAATTCACCAGATCCCATACTTAGCAAATAATTCTTATCTTCGTTCTCTGTTCTTCAAACCCTTGGCACTGTTCACCGTGAGCTTTCCGGTGACTTTCCCGTCGATTCCGACCATCGTTTTTCACGTTTGAGGTAGCGTTGGACTCCTCTTGGAAAGCTCTTTCACCCTATACCAGTTTCAAAGGCTAGTGTTCGCTGGGGAGAGATCACGAAGCTACTGCTCTCGGCCATGGTTGCGCGTGCAGGTAGTTTTCGAGTTTAGTTGTTGAGATCTCGTTTCCTAGCTGTGATTTAGCTCTCTGTTAAGTTGTATTAGGGTGGTGTTTGTTGGTTGAGATTGGGACACCCAGCCGTGAGCTTTATGTGTGTTGGCCGTGAGTTTTGGGTTGATGATTCCCTGTATCTTGCGTATGTTTTACAGGTTGGAGTCAGTATTCTCAGGCTTTGTATTTGGTAAATTTTTTCTCAGTGTTAAGGTACGGATTCGAGCTTGATACAGCATGAGGTTGGCATGAGTAAATGCAGTGATGGCTGTTTGTTGTTTACGTGTATGGCTGCAAGTGTTTACTGCTTGTTGTTATATGCATACACGCATTCGCATCACTTGCATTTCATATCTCAGTTATATCGTACCTTGTACTTCGGCAGTTGTGCCTTGTTGTATTGCTGTTGTTTCTTACCAGGTAGTGAGGGCGAGCGGCTATACCGCACTCTCATCTCCCTGCTGGGCTGTGTTAGCCCCTATGCGCCGAGTGGCTAACTACCACAGTTCATAGGTTGGGCAACAGCAGGTGGAGTGATTGATGCACCTGGTATTGGTGAGCGAGTAGGGGTGAGTGGGTAACTCCCACATGTCCTACACTCACAGTGGCCACCTATCCGTTGCAGATTTGATTGAGCTATGCCTTGAGTTCTTTGGCTCCCTTGTTGGTCGTAGCCTCCTGTTGTTATCCGGTGTCTCATGCATAGCATCTGCATTTTATTTATGCAATATCTTTGCTGTTTATTTGCTCTCCGTACTGGGGTTTGACCCCATGTCCCTCTGGGGCTTGGTTTGTTTGTTGTCTGTTGTGTTGTCCAGGTCATACAGCTGGTAGAGGAGGTAACCCAGCTGGCGATGCCCCAGGAGGTGGTTGAGTGCCCCGGTAGCGTATAGCATATATGTATGTATCAGTCTAGTAGCCGGGGAGATGCCCTGTGCTTTGTTGTTGTATTCTGATGTGGAGTCTGATACTTTTATTTGTATTGATGCTATACTTGCTTTTGTTGGTTTGTAAACTGGGAACTTATTTTGAGTATCGTTCTATTTTAAATTATATGTTTTAAACTGTCGGGCCTAAAAGCGAAAAATTTTACCCACTTTTTGATAGGCTTCCGCATGTGTTTGGGTTTTTACTCGGTTGTGAGCACGAGGCCTGACATTTTGGTATCAGAGCTTAAGCTGGGATAAGCTCAATTTCTTTGATCACACTTGAGTCTAGGCACAGCGTTGTGTGTTGCATGTGCTTGACTTATGTGACTTACGTGCTGCATATGTATGTTATATGCTTTCTATGTTGTATCTGTTCTGTTTTTCCTTATCCTGTTGAGTGTATTTTAGATGCCGCCTAGACGTCGTGGTAGAGGTAGGGGGCAGTTCCAGGAGTCAGGAGGTCAGAACGAGGATCAGTATAGTGCTCCTAGTCATACTCATGAGAGTAGCGAAGAAGGGGAAGCTGAGGCTCAGCCGGCTCCGGTGGAGAGAATGGATGTTGTTATAGCTCGGTTTCAGAGGATGAATCCTCCTGTCTTTAATGGCGACGAGTCGAGTGAGGATGCTGATTCGTGGCTCCATAACGTCATTCATCTTTTTGATCGGGCTCAGTATGACGATGGACTCCGGTTGAGGTTAGTGACCTTGTTGTTGAGGAAGGCCGCAGAGCGCTGGTGGCGAGGCGCGTCTAGTACCTTAGTGGAGACTGGAGTTGGTATCACTTGGGACATTTTCTGTGAGACCTTCAGGCAGGAGTATATCCCCGATTCGTATGTGGCTGCCCGTGAGCGGGAGTTTGAGTTTTTGGAGCAGGGCTCAATGACTGTGCGCGAGTATGCTCGCAAGTTTTCTGCGTTGTTGGCTTATGTTCCGCATGTTGCTGGCCGGGAGAGGGCCAAGAGTACCATATTCGTGGAGGGCTTGAATGAAGAGTTGTACCAGAGTGTCTTGACGAGCAAGCCCAAGTCGTATGCTGAGGCCGTTGATAGTGCTATCAACATTGAGGAGGGCATGAGGAGCCGTCGTACGCGTAGAGCGCAGGTAGCGCAGGCATTGCAGGGTGGTAGACCTGTTGGTCAGGGAGCTCAGTCGTCTCAGAGTTCTCAGTCCGCTCATTATCCCCAGCAGCAGGTGGCTCAGCAGTCCGGATGCCAGAGGTTTCGACCCCGCGGTCAGCAATTCAAGAAAAAGTCTGGTTCAGGGTCTTCCGGTTCAGGCAGCTCTAGTAGCAGCGGTTCTCGGACTGAGTTTTGTGGCTTTTGCGGTGGAAAGCATCCTTCCACGCAGTGTGTAGGTGTGCAGGGCTCCTGCAACCTTTGTGTTCAGTACGGGTATTTTGCGAGAGTGTGTCCGTCAGCTGGATAACAGCAGACCACGGCCCAGCCTCAGGGTCATGGAGGTCAGTCTAGGGGCCGTTCTCAGCAGTTTCAGCAGCCCCGTTTGGGTGAGACTCCATTTAGACCGTTTCAGCAGCCTGGCCCTTTGCACTTTGGGCAGTCGTCTCAGCCTTTCTTCACAGGACCCCAGCATGCTCAGGTTAACGCCATCACGAGGGAGCAGGCCGAGGAGACACCGAGCCGGGTGATTGGAGGTACATGTATTGTCTTTGACTTTTCTGCTCGTGTGTTGTTTGACACCGGTGCATCGCATTCGTTTATTTCTGATTCGTTTGTTGTTGAGCATGGTCTGTGTACCGTCCCTTTGCGCGATGCCGTTTCTATTTCTACCCTTGGTGGTATGAGCCTGTTCTCCCAGGAGGTTGTGTTGGATGGTGTGTTGCGGTTCGGTGAGCATGTCTTGCTAGCGAACTTGATCCGTTTGATGCTTTGGGATTTCGATTGCATAGTTGGAATGGATGTGTTGTCCAACTATAGGGCCTCCGTGGACTGCTTCCATGGGATTGTGCGCTTTAGGCCTTTGTCTGGCGAGAAGTGGGACTTCTACGGCCAGGATTCGCGATCGAAGATTTCGTTGGTTTCCACGATGGAGATGTTTAGCTTGTTTTCTCTGGGAAATGCTGGCCTTATGATTTACGTTTTGGATACGTCTTCTTCTTCCAGTGTTCAGCTTAGTGACGTTCCCGTGGTGCGACACTTCCCCGACGTGTTTCCGGAGGAGATTCCTGGTTTTCCTCCGAGGCGGGAGATAGACTTCAGCATAGAGTTGGTGCCTGGCACAGCTCCGATTTCGCGTGCTCCTTATCGTCTGGTGCCTGCGGAGTTGAGAGAACTCAAGGAGCAGTTAGATGATTTGCTGGAGAAAGGTTTTATTCGCCTTAGTATGTCACCGTGGGGAGCGCCCATCTTATTTGTGAAGAAGAAGGATGGCTCAATGCGGATGTGCATTGATTTTCGCCAGTTGAATAAAGCCACTGTCAAGAACAAGTACCCGTTGCCGAGAATCGATGATCTGTTTGATCAGTTACAAGGTTCTGCGGTGTATTCAAAGATTGATCTTCGTTCAGGGTACCATCAGCTCAGGGTGAGAGAACAAGATGTCGCGAAGACTGCGTTTCGTACGAGGTACGGACATTTTGAGTTTTTGGTGATGCCGTTTGGGTTGACCAACGCGCCTGCAGTCTTTATGGATCTGATGAACCGGGTTTTTAGAGAGTTCATAGACCAGTTTGTAATTGTTTTTATTGACGACATCTTGGTTTACTCGAAGACTCCGAGGGAGCACAAGGAGCACTTGGAAATGGTTCTTCAGAGGTTGAGATAGCAGCAGTTGTATGCGAAATTTTCCAAGTGCGAGTTTTGGTTAGATCGCGTGGTAATTCTGGGTCATGTCATTTCAGCGGATGGCATTTCTGTGGATCCCAGTAAAGTGGATGCTGTTTTGAACTGGGAGCGACCAAGAAATGTGTCTGAGATTCGTAGTTTCTTAGGTCTGGCTGACTATTATCGTCGCTTCATTGAGGGATTCTCTAGTATAGCGAAGCCGATGACCCAATTGACCCAGAAGGATAGGCGGTTTGTTTGGACTGAGCAGTGTGAGAATGCGTTTCAACTGCTCAAGGGAAAGTTGACTACGGCGCCTGTGTTGGATCTGCCGTCCGGATCAGGTGGTTTTGTGTTTATTCTGACGCTTCGCTTAATGGATTGGATTGTGTGTTGATGCAGAATGGTAGAGTCATTGCGTATGCCTCGCGGCAGTTGAAACTGCACGAGACTCGTTACCCAGTTCATGATTTGGAGTTAGCAGCGGTGGTCTTTGCGTTAAAGATCTGGCATCACTACCTGTATGGCGAGCAGTTTGTGGTGTACTCTGACCACAAAAGTTTGCAGTATCTGTTCTTGCAGCCTGACTTGAACATGAGACAGCGTCGGTGGATGGA
>KQ987754.1:59956-92791 GCA_001598015.1 Dorcoceras hygrometricum
TTTTCCAGATTTCAGCGTTCATGGATTGAACAAAACAGATTTCACCGTGGCTTTTGAGCATTTTAGAGCGTGCGTTGGGTTTTGTGGAATCTGTTGTGCTTTTAGTAGTTGTGAAAGCTGTTTTTGTCGGTGGGTTAATTAAACAGATCCCTCGCGCCTATTTATTAGAAGCGTTGGCTTCGTTGTAATTCACCAGATCCCATACTTAGCAAATAATTCTTATCTTCGTTCTCTGTTCTTCAAACCCTTGGCACTGTTCACCGTGAGCTTTCCGGTGACTTTCCCGTCGATTCCGGCCACCGTTTTTCACGTTTGAGGTAGCGTTGGACTCCTCTTGGAAAGCTCTTTCACCCTATACCAGTTTCAGAGGCTAGTGTTCGCTGGGGAGAGATCGCGAAGCTACTGCTCTCGGCCATGGTTGCGCGTGCAGGTAGTTTTCGAGTTTAGTTGTTGAGATCTCGTTTTCTAGCTGTGATTTAGCTCTCTGTTAAGTTGTATTAGGGTTGTGTTTGTTGGTTGAGCTTGGGACTCCCAGCCGTGAGCTTTATGTGTGTTGGCCGTGGGTTTTGGGTTGATGATTCCCTGTATCTTGCGTATGTTTTACAGGTTTGAGTCAGTATTCTCAGGCTTTGTATTTGGTAAATTGTTGCTCAGTGTTAAGGTACGGATTCGAGCTTGATACAGCGTGAGGTTGGCATGAGTAAATGCAGTGATGGCTGTTTGTTGTTTACGTGTATGGCTGCCAGTGTTTACTGCTTGTTGTTATATGCATACACGCATTCGCATCACTTGCATTTCATATCTCAGTTATATCGTACCTTGTACTTCGACAGTTGTGCCTTGTTGTATTGCTGTTGTTTCTTACCAGGTAGTGAGGGCGAGCGGCTATACCGCACTCTCATCTCCCTGCTGGGCTGTGTTAGCCCCTATGCGTCGAGTGGTTAACTACCACAGTTCATAGGTTGGGCAACAGCAGGTGGAGTGATTGATGCACCTGGTATTGGTGAGCGAGTAGGGGTGAGTGGGTAACTCCCACATGTCCTACACTCACAGTGGCCACCTATCCGTTGCAGATTTGATTGAGCTATGCCTTGAGTTCTTTGGCTCCCTTGTTGGTCGTAGCCTCCTGTTGTTATCCGATGTCTCATGCATAGCATCTGCATTTTATTTATGCAATATCTTTGCTGTATATTTGCTCTCCGTACTGGGGTTTGACCCCATGTCCCTCTGGGGCTTGGTTTGTTTGTTGTCTGTTGTGTTGTCCAGGTCATACAGCTGGTAGAGGAGGTAACCCAGCTGGCGATGCCCCAGGAGGTGGTTGAGTGCCCCGGTAGCGTATAGCATATATGTATGTATCAGTCTAGTAGCCGGGTAGATGCCCTGTGCTTTGTTGTTGTATTCTGATGTGGAGTCTGATACTTTTATTTGTATTGATGCTATATTTGCTTTTGTTGGTTTGTAAACTGGGAACTTATTTTGATTATCGTTCTATTTTAAATTATATGTTTTAAACTGTCGGGCCTAAAAGCGAAAAATTTTACCCACTTTTTGATAAGCTTCCGCATGTATTTGGGTTTTTACTCGGTTGTGAGCACGAGGCCTGACACTATAGCCTTGAGCTACTAGCCTAGCCTTGTTTCGAACTGTGTTGCCATTTTCATCTAATTTATTCCTAAAGAGCCATTTAGTACCTATTACGTTTTGGTCAGTAGGTCTAGGAACTAGATTCCATATTCTGCTACGTTCGAATTGACTAAGTTATTCTTGCATTGCTTGTATCCAGCTTGGGTCCACTAAGGCCTCTTCTACCTTCGTAGGTTCTATATGCAAAATGAAATCAGAATTAAAATACTCGCTTATCATCTGGTCTCGTGTCCTAAGGGGTATAGTAGGGTTACCGATGACCAGCCCGGGTGGATGATTCTTATTCCACCGGAAACCTGGCCTATATGAGGTGGATGCTTCATTCTGAGAGTTGATCCGTGGATCTTGTTCCCCTGCAATCCTGCTAGATTTCCTTGAATTACCACTTGTTATATTATGATCTTCAGCTTGTGCCTGTTCTTTACCAGCTGCAACGCGATCTGGACCAGCTTGCACACGATCCGGATCAACGTTTCTTGAACCAGCACTCACACCTGGTACCTTTTGCTAGCTGGTCCTGCACAGTGTCACTGTTAGTCAAATCAATGACTTCAATGTTACCTGTGACACCAGCTTGCGCAACATCTCGAATATCGGCGTTTTTAATCGATGTGTCCAGTGCGTGTTGGTCACCATCTTGGAATCTGTTCTGTGCCTCGTCGCCACTTGATTCATCCAGATCAGTTGACTCCAAACGAGAACACAATCATTTAGCTTAGAAGCCGATGTTCTCTGAAACTGATTTCATCAAACACCACCTGAGCTGATTCTTCAACAGTTAGCGTCCTGTTGTTGAAGACTCTATATGCTCTATTCACGTTATTAATATCCTAGAAAGATACCTGCAACAGATCTAACATCGAATGCTTTTAGATATATTTTGTCATTGTTATGGATAAAACATCTGCATCCAAACATCCTGAAATAAGAAATAGCAGGTTCCTTGCCATTCCAGATCTCATATGGGTTACACCATGTCGCTTATTAATCATTGATCTATTCTTATTATAACAAGCTGTGTTTACTGCTTCAGCCCAAAAGTTCTTTGAAATACCCTAATCAGCAAACATCGTTGTAGCAGCTTCTTTTAAAGTACGATTTCTACGCACAGCAAACCCGTATTGCTGAGGTGTTCTAGCTGCAGACAACTCGTGCTTGATTCCAATGAAATCCAGATAAGAGGAAATTTTAAAATTCAAAAACTTTGTTCCTCTGTCACTCCTTATCCGTTTGACACTACAAGATTTCTCATTTTGCAAAGTTTCAATAGCTTGATCAGCTGGTCGACAGTTTGGTCTTTCGATTTTAAAACAACACCCAAGTAAATTTTAAAAAAGTTGTCAACGATGACAATGGTGTACTTCATTCCCTCTAAGCTGGTAACGAGTATGAGACCAAAAAGATCCATATGAAAAAGATCCAACTTACGTGAGGTTTTGTTACTGCTTCGATTTTTTAAAGTAGATTTTAAAAGCTTTCCCAGCTGACAGGCGGAGAAAATCCCGTATTTTGAAAATTTTATCTTGGGCAAGCCATAAACTAACTCACATTTATTCAGATTGTCAATTGTTTTGTAATTCAGATGGTTCATCCGCAGATTCCATAGCCAGATCTTAGAAGAGTCAGCTACTAGGAAAGTTTGTTCTGTATGGGGCTGATCTGACCAGTCTATTTGGTAGGTATTCCCTGATCTGTAACCTACCAGCACGGTCAGACCTTCCGAATTCAGAACAATGCATGTGTGCTTTTGAAATTTGACTGAATAGTTAATATCACACAATTGACTGATACTTATCAAATTTTAGCACAAGTTCTCAACAAGGAAAACGTAGTTGATAGTAAAGTTACCATGAGTAAGCTTACGCTTACCCACAGTGTTACCGTTAGAATTATCACCGAATGTGATATTGGGTCCGTTGCACGTTTTGATATATGTTAGCATCTTGGCATCTCCAATCATGTGCCTCGCACATCCATTGTCCAGATACCATGTTGATTGCTCCATTCTGGATACCTGCTGTTCCTACAATCACAAATAAAATAAAATTTGTACCCTTTGATTATTTGGGTCCAGGTTTGATTATAACTTTCGGAACCCACGCTTGGATAATCTTAACAAATTTACCAGTGCATGGATCAAGGTATGTGTGTGATTTCTGTGTGTTCTATGATCTGGAATTGGTTGGATATGCAGTATATGTGCCATTCGATCTGGGCTTATGATATCTAGGCATGTACTGCCTGTCCTTCGTATAAGTTCTCAAGAACTGGCCTTGCTTCTTACCACCAGATTTGGGTTTACCCCTTATCTGTTCTATTCTTTTCTTATGCCATCTTTCTCGAGTCTTCTCAGGAGAAGTATACCACAGCCCGCAAAATCTTCCTTGCCAGATCGGAGGCTTAGCTGCTATCACCTCATCAGATTGTGTCTCTACAGGCTGTCCCGTGCAAGATCTTACAAAGTTCATGGTTTGGAACTTTGTGCTATCCAGATGTGAGGTACAACTTGTCTCTGCCGTACTGTTGTTGTTGCTACCATAGTCTAATCCTGATTTATCATCATATGGCTTCAGAGCTCCATGCAGCTTATCCAGGGAAGCGAAAGACCTGGTCCAGGAGCTTATTATATCAGCTAAAATCTAATTCTCATAGAGAATCTCCTGTGACATGCTTCTCAGTTCATCAGTCTCAGTCGCAAGCTTACTTAGAGCAGCTTGCATATCGCTTTGAGCTTGCCAGCTCATCTTTGGTAGAACAACTCTCCTTTTCAGCTTTTAATTTCTCGAATGATCGAGAAAGATTCTTGTACTATTTCACCATATCATTAAGTACTGTGACTAGGTCCTCTCGTGTGAATTCAAGGTAAGCAAATACCTCCTTAGTGTCATCGGCCATGAGACACACTGTACTTCCTCCTCACTGTCACTAGATGAGGATGTTCCTGAGCTTGTCCTCAGAGTCTGTATCTGCCCATGCACTCTTGTTCTCTTCGGCAACCATTGATTTCTCCATCCTCCTCTTTCGATAAGGCTTCTTCTCTTTCTTATCCTTGCTGGTACCGTTGCTTCTTGGTATCCAGCTTTGGCTTCTTGAAATCAGCAATGTAGTGATCAGGCCCGCCTCAATTATAGCACTTATCGTCAGAAGAAGGGTTAGAATTATTTTTAATTGATTCGAAATAAGAGGGTTTAAGTTTTCCCGCATAAATTTCCAAAACTTCTTTATGAAGAGGGACATTGCATCGCTGCTGATCTCCTCAAATGATTTGCTGGTAGAGCACTGTTCTGGAGTTACTGCTGCAAGAGCTCTGGTTGGTTGGGAATTTGAGGGTTCATATTCTGCTCTTGTTTCCAGCTCGAATTCATATGCTTTCAGGTTAGCGAACAAGTCATGCAGCTCCAGCTTGTTCAAGTTCTTAGATTCTCGCATGGCCATGGTCTTTACATCCTACTCCTTGGACAGTGCTCTCATAACTTTCATGGCCAGCTCCCTTTTGCATTATTGTTTCCCCAATCTGGTCAGCTCAATCACCAGTGAGCTAAACCGTTCAGCGAATTCCGCCATGGTCTCCTCGGATTTCATTTTTATCAGCTCAAACTTCTGCATGGCCACAGTTAACTTGCTCTCTTTGGTCTCCTCGTTGCCCTCACATATCTAGGTCAGCTTCTCCTAGATTTCCTTAGCTGTTGTGCAAGTCTGGATCTTTCTAAACATGTTGTTGTCTAGCGTCTTATACAGGATGTCCTTAGCAACATTGTCCAGATTTGCCTTTTTCTTATCTTCGGAGGTCCACTCCATTCTTGGCTTCTCAATCCATTGAGGTGCACCCGCAGTTATAGCCATAGCTGTGTTCATTTTCATAATATTCATGGGCATGTCGGTTATTATGAACCACATGTCATCATCTTGTGCTGCTAGGTGATCTTTCATCCGGATCTTCCAGATGTCATACTCCTCCTTGGAAAACATAGGAATCTTACTGTGAGATATCAACATATTTAATGAATATAAATCAACAAGTTGTTCAAACACTGAGAAAACCGAGCTTTGGTACCACTTGTTAGGATCGAAAAACCGGCTCGGGAGTTTAGGAGGGGTGTTAATGAACTCCTTTGCTAATTTTACTCAAAAACTGGTTTAAAAATATTTTACAGCTCATAGCTAACCTCTAAGCCGAGTTACCAGCTTGGAGGATTCTCGGTGATAATTTGTTGTCTTGGATAACAAATAAATTGTGCGTAAAGAACTCAATTCAACAGTGAACAGTTAAGAAATGCGTAAATGTAAGAGATAGAGTCAAGAGATTTGTTTCTGAAGGTCGGAGTTAAATCTCCTATGTTTTCCCTTCTTCCTCAACATGAAGGATTTCCACTAGAATATTTGATTTATACAACTCCTTATGCAAACCCGATCCAACAACCAGCAGCTGCAAGAACTCCTATCACTCAAAAAAGAACACAGACACACGATCTGGTTCGAAATGCGAAGATACGACTCTAAGTTGTTTTGCTATTCTAGCACTCGACACTTTCTGTCTATGATTTATAAGGATAGCTCAACTCTACGGAGTGTGTATTCAAATGTTGTGTGACACAGAATTGATAGAAACAATCTGTGAAAGTGTGTCACTAGCTCTGAGCTGGCTTAGAGAATAGGACTCTATTTTTGCTCTAGTTGATTCAACAGTTCGTTGGCTGTATAAGCATTAGGTAATCAGTAACCTCTTCACAACTGATCTGCTCTTCTATTTATACCCTTTGGACACAACGGTAATAAATGTTACCAATAGACACGTCGTGTGTATCCAAAGTGATATGTCTGCGGCATCTTAAATGCTTGTACTATTCTCGTACATCTTCATTTAATACGTTTCCTCTTTTAGATACTCTGCGCCGTCCTTTGCTTCAAACCAAATCTCTGTATCTCTGGGATTAGCTCAAATTAGTACCAACGACTACAAATCAATACAGAGAGGTCAAATATTTACATCAATTTGTACGAAACCTCAAAGTATTCTGAAATCCATTTTGCCAAGTTGTCCTTACTCAGCTGGTTTCTGTCGCTGTATCGAACTGCTCTAATTTGGTCTAAGCTGTTCTGCTCTGATCTGCTTCTAAACTGTTCCAGATATTCTGCTCCTGTAGACCGATATGAATTCTATTTGCTCTTCTTTCAACCAATAACTTAACTAGATACCTGATCTGTTTATCAGAGCTGATTTGTCTTTAACCAGCTTAACTGAACTACCTGAGCTGGTTTGTCTTAAACCAGCGTAACTAATTACCCTGAGCTGGTTTGTCCTTAACCAGCTTGGCTCTGCTCTGATTTAGTTTCTATGATCAACGCAGTATACTCTGTCTGATCTGATCGATCCATTTCAAAGCTGACTAATCTCTTTTATTTGTATTCACCAAAACTTATAAATTTACTCTAACATTTTCATAAAATATAATTTTCCAAAAATTAATTTGAAAAATAGTTTTGGGCTCAAAACAATTTCAGATTCAATACCTTGAAATTAGTCAAAATTAATTTCGATCAGCCCGAGAAGTCCGATAGCAAGCATCGACCCAGAATTCTGTCACGACGCCGCCACATAAGACACCCTAGTATGCCTCGACTTTTAATTTTCATTGCCAAATATTCCTTACCGTTGCTTATTATCTACTTCTTTAGAATTTAATTAAAAAAACACTTGTAAATAAGTAGAACTATTGCTTATGACCCACACATATGATATGATTTATCAACATCAACGCTTCTTCTACCTAATGATCATAGTATGTCCATGGTAAGATGAAGTTAAAAGTTGTATCTGATGATGATATAAATGTTGATAACTTTATCTCTATTTCTTTACTGGTGATATGATGTTGAGTGCCATGATCCATGTTACAGAGACGATGTTGAGGTCAATTTATATGAGTGAGCGTGGATTTTTAAAAAAATGAAAAGCATTTCGGTAATTTTATTTATTTTTTTGAATTTTTATTTAAAATATTTAAAGATTGAGATTTATGATGACCGTTAGATATGCAACAACCGGATCATCTTAACATTGATATAGTTGTTGATATTCAACGTCCACAAAAAGTTGTTCAAAATTTTTTAGAAAATCAGTTAAATTCTAAAAATGGGTTGAACCCTGATATATAAAATCACATAAACTTCACTAAAATTTATATTATGTGAACTCAAATTTAAAAATAAATTTCATATTCAAGGGAGACATTCACAGCCCTTGGAACAGGGTAACAGTAACACTACGTACACCGCAACCTGCAAGGATACAAATCCGCCCGCCACTATTCTTGTATAAAACCAGCCACCCTCGTACTATTGTCCTCAATCCGGACTAGTTCCTCCTCTTGAACAATCCTTAAATGTTACTCAGAAGCCCGTCAACCCCACTCCTGGATTCATGGCTCTCCAGTTCAGCCGCCGGATCATCTCACGAACCCGGTGCATTGTCCCAGCTAACCAGAGTTCGATCATTCTGCCCGAAGATGTCCATCGAGGAAAGTTCCTTGAGATGTTCAGAGTTGGATCCGAAGCTTATGAGGAGCTTTCGAAGGCCGATTACGGTGAATATAAATCAAGAGGAGGGAGTTAAGGGGTTTGGTTTTGCCGAGGCGGAGAACGATGACGAGGGGTGTTTCGTGGAGGAGAGGATGCCGGAGCCGCAGACTGTGGTGGCAGGCGGCTGCGGGGGAGGGAGGAAAGGCGGCTGCGGCGGCGGTAGAACGTCGGATGATGGGCCGGGTTCCGAACCTCGGAATCCCGGAGGTTGGCATGGGTCTGATGGTACGGACGCTTACTACAAAAGAATGATTGAAGCGAATCCCGGGAATCCTCTCTTTCTAGCAAACTATGCCAAATTCTTGAAAGAGGTGCTATTAATTTATTTGTTTATTTTCATAGCAGCCTCGTTCCAAAATTAATATTTTTGTGCATGAATATCAGCATCAGCCCATTTTACATATTCTTTCCTTCTTTAATCATCAGACATTAGAAATTTCATAATTGTCATTTATAAATAGGATTCCTGTACTATGTAACCTTGAATGTTTGGTACAAGATGGAATGGTAGTCCTCACGAAAATCGCTTATTTGTGGTTGTGTCTAATTCTACATACTGTGGTACTCCATCAAAGTACTCTGAATCCTGATACATGCGAACAAACATATCTATGTCTCTGCAGATTAGGGGAGACTTTGCAAAAAGCAGAAGAGTATTGTGAGAGGGCAATACTGGCTAATCCAGTTGATGCCAATGTATTTTCACTTTATGCCGAGCTAATATGGCAAACGCAGAAGGATTCTGCAAGAACTGAATCTTACTTTCATCAAGCAGTTGAAATCGATCCGAATGACTGGTAAACTTCGAGAAACTTACAGACCAAGTAGCCCTGTTATGCGTCAAACTTTTGTCATAGCGAAACACACATGCATCATAGATGTTCTTCCATTGTGTGTTACGAGTCCTTCCCTGATCAATTAGAATTAACAGTAGCATTAATGATTTTCATGGTGAGAGATCTTTGTGGTCTTGATGATTCATTTAGTCCTCTGGAACTTCATCTTAGTTTCATTGTGACAATTTTCATCAACAATTTTCTGTTGGGATGTAGATCGTTGGAAAGGGCTCTCGATGAAAATTTTTTAATTGCTTTTGCCTTTTTTAAAGTAGAAAACATAGCTTTTACTTGTTCAATGTATGATTGTTGGCTTCTTTGTTTTAATTCTTATCATTTGAATGCTGTAACAAAAGTTAACCTATGGGAAAAGAAAAAGTGAACCTAAAGATTTAACCATATACAACTTCGTTGAAATAACAAACTGAAGCCTACTCAAGCTGCCTGGGGTAAATGTAATCATGCAGAGCTCTTCTCAACTGCCATGTACAAATTCCAAATATTTCATTAGTTGAAGTGTGGGAGCACTTGAAATAAACTGCTGCAAATACTGCCTTAAAATGTGTCAATATAACTTCTTGATGAGATTGTAGACATGCATGTGTTTCTCCAATTTGATCATTCTTTTGGCTTTTGTTTATCAATTGCTTAATTGATCGATAATGTTATCAAAGTTACATATGGATTTGATGACTCGTGTGTGCAGTTACGTTCAAGCTTCATATGCTCGATTTCTGTGGGATGCTGATTAGGATGATGGAGGAGAATCAGGAAGAAGAGGTGAAAAATATAAGCGAATACGAGTTGCGGACGAATAATTTTCCAGCAAAATTCTGGCAGGATGAATCTTGTTGGCCTCCTCTGACTGCAGCTTCTTGATCTGATGTCTCTTTCTCAAGTTTGCATTGGATGGGTGGTTGATTTTATGAACTATGTTCTATATATGATAAGATTGACCTGCTGAGTGAAACAATTTCCTTTCTTCTTGTATTCTGTTATTCTATATAGTGTTACTGATGAACAGTATACTCTCTTATATGTAAATATCAATAATGATCATTAAACAGGGCTTTTGTACTACTCCAACCATTGAACAAGGCTTTTCTAGTTCATTCACACGCATTGGTCGTCTACCATTTTAGCTTTCAGTTTTCATCTGCCGTTTTCTAACATGAAGGTGATGGTAGCGCCGACAAGGTGCGGACCTGACGATGATGTAATGTTTACATGTAAAATGTCATTGTAAAAACGGTTGCTTCATCAATCACGTAAATTAAATTTCCCCAAAAATGCCAAAACATGGTTAGCCTAGTCACGTAAACCTTCCATGCCAAAAGGAAAAAAATTTCCTAGAATTTCCAAGAGTATAATTCTACCTTGTCTGGGACACGTGTAAACCTCACAGATATTAGATATTTTATGTAGAAATAGTGTTCTGACTTACAAATTTTATGAATTTATATTCATATAGTTTGATCACGTTTAGACGGTATTTATAATATATTATTAATAATTATATCATAATTCTATCAAATCTCATATTTTATTTGAAATAATATTTATCTAAAATCTATCAAATCATTACATATTTATATGGTATCAATAAAATTTTTAATTATTTATATCATATTAATCAAATTATTCATATAAAAAATTATAATATTATCTATTATCTTCTTCTTTTTATTATATTTATTAATTTGACAAAGGTTTAAAATATAATTTAACAGTTATCCCAAATTTAATTATCAAATCAAACATATTACTCTTATCAACATTATTTTCTATTCAATTCAATCATTTTATAATCATATAATTTATTATTTTGATCAAGATTAGATCGATGAGGTTATATCTCTAATAGCATCTTGATTTTTTGGAACCACTATGAAATTTACACATGATAAAATATAGGTTGAGCCTTTAAAAAAATTTATATGTTGTGGCGTGTTGGAATAGTAGGATAGGTATTTGTATTTTTGTTGCAGTTTTTTTTTCAGTTTTTTTTATTAATTGAATGCAAATCGCTAATATTTTATACACCAATAGACGTACAGGATAACTATGGGTTCTTTTTCCTCCATGAATGAGATTTATAACGTGTCTGTCTAGTGTTGAAGTTCATTTCTTTATTTTTTTAATGTTTTCAATACGTACCAGACTCCCAGATTCAAATAATATATATAAATATATATAACTAAAAGATAAACATTAAATGTTAAATCTATTGACATTCTTTATATGCAAATCAAAATTAAATTATCGTTATCGTCATTTATCATTTGGCCCCATCCCATTTGTATCATGTGAATGACTAGAACAACATATTCATCATCATTCCATATTTCCATAACACCTTTTCCCTCTGCCTCTTCTGGAAAAGACAGCAAGTGTTATTTACCAAAGAATTGATTGGTGGATTTTTTCCTGCAGCTATCACATGGTGTAGAATATTTGTTTGATTTTTCTGAACTAATTAATTGGCCAATGGCCTAAGGTAGTTAGTTCATCTACCAAATCCGACCATTTCTTCGAATGGTTTGTTTGGACAAGTTACCTTTCAAAAAATATCTTGGGTATCCTAAGTTCATCGGATTAATTCCCAGAATTGAATTCTTTGATTTGATTAATAACTTTTACTTCACTTGGGTACTAAAATTTTCTCTGATTCACAGAAATTTGTTTTAGCAAAATTACTTAATAAAAATACAGTAGTTGAAGACTTGAATGTACGATTTTCACTATAACATACACATATGTTAAGTATAATCACGTCGTGTTGGAAAAATCTTATAAATTACATGATATGATATATATAATGAGTTGATGCATATTACCCCTCATACAGGATGAGCATTAGTGCATTTTCAACCCAGCATCATTTTGATGTTGAAGCCGTCTCCAACGGGTTGCGCTATTTCTTCAAAATGGCACAATATAGAAACAAAGGTCATATTCTCTGCGCCAAATCCTACTTCGTCGTTTTCCTTTTTTTATTGTTTATTACAAATATGCAATAGTTTTAAAAAATCAACATTATAATAAATTAGCTTACTTAATTAATATTTAAAAACTTTCTATTTTATATATTAAATGTTTTATTTTTTTATAAAATGTAAATAAATTAATAAATTTAAATAAAATTATTTTTAAATTTTAAAATGTTTATTTAACTAACCGAGAACTAAATCAATTATGGATTTCCTAACTATAATTAAAATATCAATAACAATTATATGGTAAATTTATTAAAAGATAATATGTAAAATATAAGAAATACTAATACATAGAAATTAATGATAATATTGTGAGAATATATATTTTGACCCGAATCAAGTTGGTTGGAGATTAATGTTGTATTTAGTACAGAAACTGCATCATTATAATATAAAAATTACATCGAAATTGAGTTATGATTGGAAATAGTTTTATACCTATCTCTTGAATATATCTATTTGCCAGTATCGAACAATAGGATATATACAAAATTTCACTACCGGAAAAGATAAACATTTGGCTTTTAACTTAGTGAATTTAATAGAAGGTTTCATAATAGTGTCGTTTCTAAATAAAAATTTAAAATCATCGTATAAAACTTCATTAAGATCCTAATCAAACTCGGCCTCATCTTAATAATGTCTCCACACTGCATCGATTCACATCCACAACTACGAGAAATCAAATCTTGATGGGGTCAATGCATGATCGTGGACCATAACTTAATTCTATGATTCTCATTAATGTCAAAAATATCTAAATCTCTTATATTCAATATTTCCCATTCGTCAAAAATGAAATAAACAAATACCATCTAATATCGTCTTAAAAAAATTTCAATTCATTTTCGTAGATTCAGCGACACAATCTTTACTTTTCATTTTTACCTTTTTATCCCTTATAAAATATTATATTTTTTCTTATGCTAACATGATAATATAGCATGTTTTAAGATCTTAAATCATTTAAAAAAACATTAAATAATGGAATACGTCATCCAAGGGTTCTATATTTTCGTTTCACCAGGGCACCACGCAATCGTAGATGCTAGGCCTTAATGAACTACAATGCTGTGTCACATACTACGCCAACACAGACCTATCTATTATCTAAGTATATTTAATGTTTATAATTAATTTAATTACAATCTATTAGTTAGGTGCTCAATTTTTAATTACGTTAATTATAATTATAAATAACTAAACATATTACTGTTCAGAACGAAAGAAATATTTCATGTATGTTAGCATCTAGTCTCTCGAATTATATTTCAAAAATTAAATATTTCAAATTTGCTCACTTTGGGAAAAAGAAACGTTTTCTTAATTTAACTATATTTATTAATTGATGTAACAAAATTATCATATTCAATTGGATGATTATTTTTAAAACTATATAAACCATTTAAAAGTGTAACATATTTTAATATTCATGAACAGAAAAATTGATGGATTTTCTCGATACGAAAAATACTACATTCTGATGCAAAATCGTTCCCAAAACAAATCGTTACTATAAATGCTCAAACCAATCCATTCTTCAATTACATGAAATCTTCTTTCATAAAAAGAACTTTCAAGAAACAAACATATCATATTTTTCAATCCAAAATAAAAAATAAGGGAAAAAAGAAAAAAAGCATTTTAAAGAAAACTGAAGGAAGCCAAACACCACGCAACACTAGAGGGAATGAAGAAAGTTTACCATTTAAAAAAAATACTTACGCTATTATTATCGAGACATTATATTAAACAATGATAAATTATAAACCATCTGGAATGAATTACCATTTGTAAGTTTTTTTAGAAAATTTTAGGGCATCAACTCCAAAAAGTCATGGATAGAATTCAACTAACAAGAGTTTGAATCGTCTATGGTCGGTTCCACACCAACCTTACTCCCATTCTGACCAACCGCTGCCACCGCCGCGTCCTCCTCCAGCTCTTCGCCGCCGTTGATCCGGTCGAGCACCAAAACCAATCCCATGGCGAACGCGGCGTCGAAGCCCGGATGCAGCGAGAGCAAGAAGACGTCTTTCCCGAGCACCACATTCGTGGTGGCGTCCACCTTCCGGCGTATCTCCGCCACCGTTTCGTGCTCCTCGTTCAGGATTCTGCAGTTCCGGCAGGCGAAGGATCCTTCTATGTGGTAATCCACGCTCGGAGTGGTGTACACCTCCACCACGACACTCGATCGACCGATTATGGATGATCTACGCACGCTGAACAGCGGCTTCTGCCCCTCGGCTCTCTCCCCGGAGAATCCTTCCCACCTCTGATGCAGACTCGGCCACTGTCCCGCCCGTGGATTCCACCGCGTCAGCCATATTTAATCATATATAAATCATAAATTAATTAGAGCCCATAATATTGAAATCACGCACCTTTCTCCGAACAGTGATAAGGCATCTCCCGTCGGCGTCCATGAGGACTAGCTCGCCCAGCTCAGAAGCTTCGGGGCCGTAAGAGTCGACACGGAAGACGAGCCTGCCTTTGGAGTCATAGGCACTGAAGCCGTCTCCGCAGAAGAAATGGGAGGTTTTGAGCACTGTGAGATGGGTTTCCTCTTCGTATACATACCCTTGTTCCACAATCGCCATAACTGAGTATTATTACGATTGAAAGCTGATATTTTTGCTGAGTTTTGGAGGAAATCAAAGGGTCGGAATGTGATGTTTTTTTAGCTCAAACTTAATTTTGGTTGCAACTTTGCACGTGCCTTATAGCGTAAAGTGATGGGAATTGGGAAAAGGAAAAGAGAGATTCTTGGGTTAGATTACGAGACCCTTTTTTTTCCCGTCTTCACCATAAATTTTTGGATTACTCCTTTTCTACCTAATTATATTACACTTTTTCGGTTATATAATTTCATTTCTATGTTCACTCGTTTTTTCTTACGTTTGTAATAATCCTATTAACCAAGTCTTCGGAAAATAGTAAGATGTTTTTTTATGAACTAGTACAATCTCAAACACGAAACCAAAATGATGTTTTATACTATTTGATGCTGTAAAATGAAGTCCAATATTCTGCACTATTTTTTTCAAAATAGTACAGCACAAAATATTTTGTTCATATTTGGTGCAAGGTTTTTCTCTGCGTCAAATCTCTATCTTTTCTTTTCTTTTTTTATTATATTAAATAATTATTGAAAAAATATATGTATATAAAATAATTTAAAAATCAAAATTAATAAATAATTTAATTAATTAATTTTACTAATACTAATAAATATTTAAGAATATTTCTGTTTTTTATTTTATATTAAATTTTTTTTATTAAATATACATAGATTAATAATGTAAACGAACTTAATATTTTATTGATTTAAAATTATATATTAAAGTTATTTATATATTTTAATATTTAATTATGATTCTTAATTTATATCCGATTATTATAATTTATTATTAAAATAATAATTAAAATATTAACAATAATGATATTGTTATATTAAAAAACATTAATATATGAATTAATAAATATTATGAGAATATATTTTTTTGTGTAAGATTTGAAGTAAGTGGGTTGGAGATATATATGTATTTGATGCAGAAACTATATTATTTTTAGTGCAGAAATTGCACCAAAATAGAGTTATGAGTTGAAGATGATCTAAATAAGAAGATAGAGAGTTTTTTTATATTTTTATTTTTATGTAATTTCCTTAATATATATGGAATGAAAAAGGAAACAAAAAAGACTTATTTGGTTCATGGGGCAGTTTTTCCTACGACAAATATTTGTCTCTACTATATACGGGTCAAATTTTGTTAGACGGGTCATATATAAACAATATTACTTTTTATGTAAAATATTACTTTTATCGTTGACTCGATCCATAAACAATTATTATTTTTTATGTAAAAGTTATTATTTTCAAATTAAAAATATTAATATATGGATTTGATCGATGAGTCTCAAGAATATAAATGTATGGGACTGTTTTACAATATTGTTAACCTTTATATATTCAGGGTAAGAAAAACCCAACCAGCTACGAAAATCACAAGGGAGAAAACAATGAGACTAGTAAAAAAAAAGTCATGTATATCTTATCTGTATACTCCAATTATAGTTGTAGGACAACTTTTTTTTCTTAATCAACAATATAGCTTGTTCATTTAGTCTATCATATAATATTGCTAATAGAGAATTATTTTAACTCAATAACTACCGGCAACCCATTATTTAAAACAATTTAAACAAGAAAAAATACTAACTTGCATGATTTCAAAATTGTAAACTAAATTATATATTACCTTCTAAGGTATTATATATGATACGATGGTTGAAGTCACATATTTCCAACAAAGATGTTGTGTTAAAATGTTTGACACAAGGCAATACTTGAGGAAAAAAGGAATTAATTGTATTATGAATTACTAAAATTTGGGTTAGATTTCAGATTATGATAAGATCGAATCTAAATCAGTCCGGAGTTTAGAAGAGAGTGAACAAACGTCTTTAAAAATCTATGCTTTTAAAACTATTTACAAATCAACAGAGTTACCGGCTGACTGCTGATTTCAATTCGGACTGATCTTTGAGCAATAAAAATATGTGAAAAAAGCTTGATCGAACAGAGAACAAATTATATATGTGACAAAAGTAAATCAGTTAAGATTTGTTTTTGGAAATTCGAAACAAGTTCTCATTCTCATCTTCTTCCGATCTGAAAGGTGTTCCACTAGAAGACTTTAAGTAATATGTTCTGTATTGAACTGATGTAAAGCTGATTTAATCTTCCAAGGTGCTCTTCTCGATCTGATCCGAACTGCTCTTGCAAACTGTTGACTAAATCATTCTTCTCTAATTTGAGTTGTTCTTACTCAGCTTTGCTTCTAGTCTGTCTAATCTGTATTGTTATTCCGTCCTGATTTGATCATTTAGCTCCGAACTATGTTCGTTTGTCTACATTGCTGAGAGGAAGGTACGTCCCTCATGTTAACTTAACATAAACATTCATCTACCTCGTGTACTGGAAGGTACGTCCTTATATACATATGGGCGCTCATGTTAACTTAACATAAACATTCATCTACCTCGTCTAGTATATATTACGTCCTTATATACATATGGGCGCTCATGTTAACTTAACATAAACATTCATCTACCTCGTCTAGTATATATATATATATATATATATATATATATATATATATATGTATGTATATATATATATGTATGTATATATATCCAAGCAATTGTCTACATTGCCGAGAGGAAGGTACGACCTGATATTAACTTAACATAAACATTCATGTAATTATTTATAGGCGGTTGAGTTTTGGAAAGTAGGTTAGGAGACAGTTGGAGAGCTCGGGAGGCGAGGAAAAATTTTGACAGAGTTTCGGTACGATAAAAAAATCTAAGTAAAAATGAATATGAGGGGCTACATATTTATAGGTGTTCGGGGAGCACCATAGCCGTCTAATCACCCCATAGCGAAGGGTTCAGATCATCTCTGGAATTCCAACCGTTGCCTCGAGTATCGAACTAGGATCCATTCCGATATACGATTTCACTTAAGCTATGGCCGCGAGATGAAGTTACACGAATCATGGTTTTTCCCAAAAACACAACAAAAACACAAGTTCAAGCTCGGGTCTTGACTAGAATTTCACATGGTCCTAGAATTCAAATATTTTATCTAGGACCCATCGGGGGATACTCTTGATATCATGCATAGTCACACCTCGTGACCGGATGATCCATCATCCTTGAGCATGTCACCTCGGGGTATCGAGAATCGAGCAAGTGTCTGGACATCGGGTACACCCTATCAATTCCAACAATCACGTCTCTAATTGAACACTATGAGTATACGTTGAATTAGTCTCATTCCAAAAAGTCAGGACGATAATCTCGCCTGGGAAATGGTAAACGCAAGTGCAATACTAGGCGTAAGACACGCTCCAGCACATCATACACTAGGTGACATGCCCGCAACGACAGCTTAGCCCCTCTATAAAAGTTCGGGAAGGCGTCATTTCACATACATTCATAGGCTCACAAGCTCTTAGCTTTATCTACATTTTTATTTTATCTTCCTAACGACTCGACCAGACTTTATACCGGAGGGACTTTGCAGGAACACTTCTAGTGCCCTCTGCCTTGTTTTTATGGTTGCAGGTGACCTATCACAACATATTCCTACTCATTCAATTCACGCAATTCAGTGCTCGAGAAAAAACCTCCGACCTGATGGCACCTTATCGGCTAAAGAAAATTCGGTTACATCACTATCATTGGAATGCTTGCAATAAATTTTGTTTGAAAGATACCTGTCCTTCCACCATTATTTGAATTATGCTTAATTTTAATTAACATTTATAATTTCAAAGTATTTTAAATCATTAAGAAGTAATATGGTGTATTCGTTGTGAAGATTTAGTGACTCATTTCAAGTAATAGAACTTTATAGATTTGATAGATTTCTATTTCTTTTTATAGAATTACACATATTTATTACATCTAATCATAAATTTTTATGGGTTTACATTCACATATTTGTATACATATTTATAAAAATTTCATAATATATAGTGGAAAAAAAATTTGTTATACTGAAAAAATAATAAAATATTTTCATTGGATATTTTAAGTTGACATCATTTTATAAAAATTTATTTTCTTGTCCATATATATATCTGTTAGGATCGAAAAACATTGAGCTAAGTTTAGAAGGGAAGTTGAATACTCTTTAAAACAATTTTGTGTTTTAAAAGATTTTAAGATCTGTTGAGTTACCAAATGATCCTATAACTCAATCAAAAATATTCTCTTGAGCAATAAAAACATTTATGCGGAAGCAACTCAATCGAACAGTGAATAAAGAAATTTGAATGTAATGCTAAAGCATAAATCAGATCGCGAGACAGAGATTTGTTTATGGAAGTTCGAAGCAACGCTTCTACGTCTCCTCTTATTCTAATTAAGGAAGGATTCCACTAGAAGATTTGACGAGAATACATTGTATCCTAATCCGATCAGTCAGACCGCACTGGAGTTGAACTCTTAGTCTTTACAATGCACAACAGCTCCCATAACGTATTTAAATTTTCTAAGGCTTTTTGAATGAATACAGATCAAATTTAAAGCCTAACGACAAGCTGAAAACTTACACAAAGGTATCAAAAAGATATTCGGTTTGTTGAACATAGAGTTTCAACTATTCAGCTCGCAGTCTGTTTCAGTAATTCGTACTTTTTGCTTCTCACGTATGTATTGCGCATCATGGTGCTTCCACAAGCGATCTTCTATTTATACACTTCGGATCCAACGATAGTAAATATTACCAGTGGACACATCGGACGGATCTTGAGCTGATGTTTGAGTCTCAATAAATGCGCGTTTAATGTTCGTACTGTACCTCATATTATTCATTAAATACTTTCTGTCTTTGGATCAAAATGAAAACTCTAAAAGTTTTGACTATTCTGAAAATTAGCCAAAAGTATACCTAACGACTATAAATGAATCCCTTGAAGTCACGCTATCAAATCATGAATCAATCGGAATGATTTGACTTAATATATAGTGATAGGAACGTAAAACCGACATTCAGATCGTGCGCTGCGAGCTGGAACAGGTCCCGCACGATCTGAACTAGAAAAATAAAACTGCATGAGCTGCAATAGCACATGTTCTTCAAAGGTTTGAGCACCGAGAAGTATATCAGATCTGATATAAAAACCAAGGCAGAAAACATCTGACCATACCCTCTAAAAATTGAAAGTTGTTGGTTTTAAATTTGTGATGCAAATATGAATGTAGAAAGATGTAAACTGAAAACTGTATGGAACTCATTTGTTTGTTTATGGAAGTTCGGAGCTCAATATGCTACATCTCCCCTTCTTCCAAACTGAAAGGATTCCACTAGAAGACTTTGATTATTTCATCTCCTGCAATAACCCGATCCCAAAAACCCGCAAGATGTGAGAACTGCATCACTAAAAACATGTTTAACGTCTCTGTTCCAAAGACTAATGACACTAGTTTTATGTCTTGTGCGAGACCACACTTAGCTAATCTGTTTCGCTCAGCTCTCGGAAATGTGAGTGAGTGTGTGTGAGATTTACAGTGTAAACTCATTCTCTCTAATATCGAATCTCACACACCCAGGAAGGTGCTCTCTGAGCTGTCGTCTTCTTCACCAAGACTGTAAGGAGTCGAACACTTCTGTTTAAGCTCTCTCTGAAATAGTGTTCTTCTCTCTTCCCTATATCATTATTTCTGCATCTCGTGCATATGTGTCGTGTGCACGCTTCTCTCTGTTGATCTTTCTTGAATCTTCAGCATATGTAGCATTTTATGAATTGTTACCCTTGGATAGATACCATAAATTGTGTCTGTCAATCTGATCTTCAGCCATGACATAAGGCTCTTTCCTCTTTTGGATTTCAATGGCTCTATCATCTTAGACGAAGTTCAAAGTCTCTTTTCATCTCGAACAAAAAACAATGTTCGCCTCGCATGTTCTGTTCTCGTACGGTTTGCTTTACTTTTATTCTGCTGCGCTATTCGTCTGAGCTGGTCCCTGAGCTGATCCTCTACAAAGCTCCTTCTAAGTTGTTTCTTGTTCTCATCTGCTCTAATCTGCTTCGTACAGGCTTTGTTATGCTCTAATTTGATTCGTTCTACTTTGTACAGCTTTGAGCTGTTTCGTTCTGTTCTGTATAGTTCTGAGCTGTTTTGTTATGTTCTACAGCTCTGAGCTGTTTTTCATGGTCTGTTCTGTGATGTTCCAGTTAGTTCAGCTCTGAGCTGATCTTGACGATGCTTCTAGTTCGTTCAGCTCTGAGCTGCTTCGACACTGTTTTGATTATGTCTGTGCTGCTCCAGCTTGGACTAGCTCCGCTGTTTCAGCTTAGGTCTCTAAGCTGATCTGATCCATACTTTAGTCCGTTCTTCTTTTAGCTTGCTCTAAGTTGATTCATGCTTCTAAGCTGATCTTCTTCTTCGCTGGACTGCGCTCTTTGTGTATACAGCGCACTTAGCTCGCAGCTCTTGTCTGATCTGATCTACTACAGCGCACTACTTTAGGTCACAGGTCTTGTTCGATCTGATTTGCTTCAGCGCACTGCTTCAGCCCGCATGTGTTGTCCGATATGAAATGTTTCAGCGCATTGCTTCAGCTCGTAGGTCTTGTCCGATCTGATCTGATTTCAGCTTAGACCTCTGAGCTGATCTTCTTGTCTCTTCTAAGCTGCTCCTGCTCTGAACTGGTTTCCTCTGTGCTGATCTTTGCTCTAAGCTGGATCAACTTGGATTTCGTCTGCTGGATCAGTTTGGGCATCGGCGACTGGATCAGCTTGGACATCTTCTCGATTGTACTCAGTTCGGCACTTCTCAGCTTGCGTCTATTCTGATCTGTATAAACTTAGTATACACACTCAATTAATTCGTTTTGAAACATAAGAACAAGTTTTGTGTTCATCGAAATCCAGATCTGCTATATCCAGATCTGATCTACGTAGCAGATCTAACAGATAGCGCACAAAAGTCCTGAGCTGATCTTGTACGTCTGAGCTGAACTCTTTGGAGCTGAATTGACTCTGAGCTATTATGTTCGAAACTAATATGTTCTAATTGATCTGCTCTTGAACTAATATGCTCTTCTCTTGTTCAGCTCCGAGCTGATCTGCTCCTGAATTGTTAAAAGCTGTTCTGATCTGATTACTATAACTGAGTTGTCCTTGCTCAGCTTAGGTCTCATCTGATCTGAATGAACCATGATGTTAGCTTCGGCCTGATTTATTCGCTTAGTAGCCGATATGTTTTAATCTTACATTAAGTTTAATTTTGTATTCACCGAAATTATGAAATCCAACAATATATTTATATATTTATGTATAAATATTTTGTATATGTATTCATACATATATTTTCATAACGCTTTTAAATTGTATCATTGTTTTGCATAATAATGCCATACTCATATTAAATTAGACAAAGAATTATATAATAAAATTCCCTACAGATATTGTTATAATTTCATCAATGTTACACATTCTTTTAAAACCTTATAAATTTTCAAAATTCAATATATAAATAAATATAATGGTATTAAATCTTTTAATTTTTGAAAAAATTCAATTAGTATTAATGTCTTAAAATAAAGTTTTAATGATGTATTTTACTATTATGTTCATTGAATTAGTTCTCTTATAATAATTGATACTAATTAATGTTATAGAATATGGATTAAAATTTACAAAAATTTTTTTAAATTCAATAAATTTGAAATATTTGTTTCTCAAAATTTTGGTTGAAATTGTAATGGTTATTAATAATTTAGAAATGATGTAAACCGAAATCAACAAAAAAATGAAAGAACGAATTGAAGATGAAAGAAACTATTAATTAAATTCTTATTCAAAAATATGATTTTATTTTTAAGTGTTAGGAAAAGAGATAGACAAATACCTATATGCAAATAGAGAAAAAAATGCGGGTTAAAATTTATAAATTCATTCAAATCTTTTTCTTCAATCAAGAAAAAAATTTGACATTTATTGTTGTAATTTTTTCATTTATATTTGCACATCACTATCTTTTATGAAGTTGTTGAAGTCCATTAAAATTTTAAATATCTATAAACTTTTAGAGAGATTTAAAAATCAACGTTAAATACCAATAGATTTTCGTAGAGATTATAAAAATATTAATTGTTGAATATCTATAATTTATGACATACACAAAAATTTCTAATAGTAATCAAATTTCCTCCATTGAAATACTCCCAAGTGGTTATGAGCTTTCACATTCCGTTTATTTTACTGAAGTTGACCCGAAAATTTGGATATGAAAAATAAACCAAAATTAATTTGAACTGCAAAGCTTATTATTTTTACTGAGGGGTAGACAATTTAGTCCTTCTTTCCTTGTGTTGAGATAAGCGTGCCTGGGTGAGAGCAGTACGGGGACGGGTGACCTCCTAGGAAGTTCTCGTACGTCAAGCTGCTGACGGTGCGCCGCTTGACCTGGTTGGCCATTGGGCTGTAAAAGTGTGATGCCAGATATTAACGGATAATACTATCTCTGCTGGGGATAGGACCGACGGTAGGGGAAGGGTAAGACTGATCTCTAAGAGATTGAGACATCACCAGCAGTTATACACGTATCTCTCCTGACTAATGAGCCTAACAGCCCAACTCTAATGCACACAATAGGTGCACTCTGTGCTTCCACATTATAAGGAAATAAAGTTGCACCTTGGATAACAACTATAACTTTTGACCTAGTGGTAAGCGCTTGATCCTAACAATTGATATCAGAGCAAGGTAGGGGTTCGAGTCTCCCAATAAGCGTTTTCTATACTTCTTTTGGGGTGAGGATTGTTGAGTTAAGCATGCATGGGTGAGTGCAGTACTGGGATGGATCACCTCCTGGGAAGTTCTCTTACGTTAAGATGCTGACGTTGCGCCGCTTGATCTAGTTGGCCATGTGGGCCGTAAAAGTATGATACCAGAACTTAACGGGTAATACTATCTCTGTTGGGGATAAGGCCGAAGATAGGGGAAGGGTAGGACTGATATCTAAGGGAACTAAGACAGCATCAGCAGTTAGACACACATCTCTCCTGACTCATGTGTTGGCGCAGCGGCGGATCCGGATCTCGCTCCCGGGGTGCAGCGGAAGAATTAAAATTTAAAGCCCGAGAACGGTCAATATACCTATATTGTAATTAAAAACATTCATAGAATGTTTAGAATATATCTTGCTGGCGTCTAGGCGCCTGGCTCCGACCAATTCCACGAGAAAATTGCCACTTCAACGGTTGAACAGCTACGGCCTTCTAATCCGGTCCACGACCAGAATCTCAATTCCTTCGTTGGTTTGCACTATAAAACCAACGAAAGTTTCACGGATGGAATCTCCTCTCCGGAATGATCGGAATAAATTCCGACGTCGGCGGCGGGCGGCGACGACGACGAGGGAGGAGAGGGAGGAGAGGAAGAGAGAAATATTTGCTGAATAGCTTTTGGTGTGTTTCAAATGAATACCCCAGAGACCCTATTTATAGATTTTCTATGGGCTTAAACCAAGTTAATGGGATTGGGTCGGGCCTAGGCCCAGGTGTACATTGGTTTCAAGTCCACCGCTGTGACTTCATCATAATCCCGATCGACGATCAGATCGGACCGATCTACACAGTTTACAAAATTGAGCATTATGATGTGAAAATAATTTTTCGGACCACCTAATCCAAAATAGCAGTTAGGCCCATATAAGCTTTAAGTATAGTCAAACTAGTCCAAACTTAAGGAAATTGCATTTCCACCCTATTTAATTTTAGGAAGTCACACTTCCATCCTTCCTCATACTATACTCAACAAATTGAGCTTAATTTCCATATGAAAATTGAGAAACCAGTACTTGTGTGACCCTCAATGGTTCAGGGATACAGCTAGCCGTGGGCTCACAACATTTATGACTCCGAAATCATATTTTCGGATTAACCCATCGGATCATGATAAAACGTCTAGCAACATCGCCCCATGATCCCCTAGGTATCACTGATAGTGCCTGCAAGAACCAGTCGGTCATGATTAGCGTACAGTACGGTCCTTTCAACTCAAATATCCCGATCAGATCAATGACCATTGGTAAATTGAGAGTCACTAGAGATCCAATAACCATGCATACATCTTGGAGATCAAATAGTGACATCGCATGTGTTACTAGATAAACCCATTTACCCAAAACACATCTAGTACTCTGGCCATAGATTTATTACACTATTGTCTACTTAGATAGCATAGGATATCCACGCACAAGGGCGAGCGGTGAATCCTCGACAACGAAGCATCGGCTCCTACATGCATCGGGACCTCACCCAACCCCGCCACCTTATGATCCCAACTGAGTCGGTAAACGGGTCAAAGTGAGGCACCTATCATGTAGAGTCTCAATGACGTTTCGAGTAATGAGGGCTAATCTGTATAACCAAGACCTCGGACTTAATCCACTCGACAAATGATAACCACTTGAAAAGTCCGAACGCGGGTAGTTCGATAGATCACCAGGTCACTATCCATCTTCATGCTCAAAACATCACTATGTTCCCTACCAATGAAACATGACTATCACATCTAACATACACTATAGTGCATTCAAGGTCTTTATCCAAAAATTGTAATCATAATAATGAAGATAAAGAATGCCATAAAAGAATGAGAATTTCATAAATAAAGTTCGTTTTACATAGAGTCAACAAGAACCCACACGCCACAAGTTGGCTAGTTGGGCACCTACTATAACATCATGCGCCTAACTGCCCAATCCTAATACACACAATAGGTGCAATCTGCGCTGCCACATTACAAGGAAATAAAGTTGCACCTTGGCTAACAACTATAGCTTTTGACCTACTGGTAAGTGATTGATCCTAACATCTTGGCTTGACAGGAAGGGCCACTGATACTAATAGTGGTGGGCTATCTGGACCATAGTCGCTTGGGAGTCGAATCATTCTTCGTTAGGAAAGGAAATCGCCACGAAGCTATTATGTTTTCATTCATACTAAAGTATGAGTGATTATTGTTGGGAAGCAATAATTATTTAATATATGACGATCAAAAAGTAAAGTTAAACCGTATAATTATGTTTAACATATTTGAGTTGAGCGGTTATCATCAAATGGAGCTTTATATCACGACACATGCATTAATCTAGAAACACCAGGGCTAAAAATCGACAAAACTTCAAATTATGTGTTAAGTGAAATCAAAATAGCAAACACACAATCGTAGTCCCCCAATGTTGTGTAGGCACTTTATAACGAATGTAGAAATCGGGATCATCGAGGATAGTGTTGAACACTATTTCTTTAAAACAATATTGACCTCAGGTGCTTACGGTAGTGGCAATCATTCTCAAGATACAACGCCGGTGACTTCATCATAATCCCGATCGACGATCAGATCGGACCGATCTACACAGTTTACAAAATTGAGCATTATGATGTGAAAATAATTTTTCGGACCACCTAATCCAAAATAGCAGTTAGGCCCATATAAGCTTTAAGTATAGTCAAACTAGTCCAAACTTAAGGAAATTGCATTTCCACCCTATTTAATTTTAGGAAGTCACACTTCCATCCTTCCTCATACTATACTCAACAAATTGAGCTTAATTTCCATATGAAAATTGAGAAACCAGTACTTGTGTGACCCTCAATGGTTCAGGGATACAGCTAGCCGTGGGCTCACAACATTTATGACTCCGAAATCATATTTTCGGATTAACCCATCGGATCATGATAAAACGTCTAGCAACATCGCCCCATGATCCCCTAGGTATCACTGATAGTGCCTGCAAGAACCAGTCGGTCATGATTAGCGTACAGTACGGTCCTTTCAACTCAAATATCCCGATCAGATCAATGACCATTGGTAAATTGAGAGTCACTAGAGATCCAATAACCATGCATACATCTTGGAGATCAAATAGTGACATCGCATGTGTTACTAGATAAACCCATTTACCCAAAACACATCTAGTACTCTGGCCATAGATTTATTACACTATTGTCTACTTAGATAGCATAGGATATCCACGCACAAGGGCGAGCGGTGAATCCTCGACAACGAAGCATCGGCTCCTACATGCATCGGGACCTCACCCAACCCCGCCACCTTATGATCCCAACTGAGTCGGTAAACGGGTCAAAGTGAGGCACCTATCATGTAGAGTCTCAATGACGTTTCGAGTAATGAGGGCTAATCTGTATAACCAAGACCTCGGACTTAATCCACTCGACAAATGATAACCACTTGAAAAGTCCGAACGCGGGTAGTTCGATAGATCACCAGGTCACTATCCATCTTCATGCTCAAAACATCACTATGTTCCCTACCAATGAAACATGTACTTCACATCGCAGATGCTAGTCTCAAGCTCGGGCTGCCCTTATCCTCTTTTGGACGACCAAATCGACTAGGAACTCGTTTAGAATACACAGTGACTATTAGATGTGTTTCATGATAGCCATCAAATCCACTATCACATCTAACATACACTATAGTGCATTCAAGGTCTTTATCCAAAAATTGTAATCATAATAATGAAGATAAAGAATGCCATAAAAGAATGAGAATTTCATAAATAAAGTTCGTTTTAACATAGAGTCAACAAGAACCCACACGCCACAAGTTGGCTAGTTGGGCACCTACTATAACATCATGCGCCTAACTGCCCAATCCTAATACACACAATAGGTGCAATCTGCGCTGCCACATTACAAGGAAATAAAGTTGCACCTTGGCTAACAACTATAGCTTTTGACCTACTGGTAAGTGATTGATCCTAACATCTTGGCTTGACAGGAAGGGCCACTGATACTAATAGTGGTGGGCTATCTGGACCATAGTCGCTTGGGAGTCGAATCATTCTTCGTTAGGAAAGGAAATCGCCACGAAGCTATTATGTTTTCATTCATACTAAAGTATGAGTGATTATTGTTGGGAAGCAATAATTATTTAATATATGACGATCAAAAAGTAAAGTTAAACCGTATAATTATGTTTAACATATTTGAGTTGAGCGGTTATCATCAAATGGAGCTTTATATCACGACACATGCATTAATCTAGAAACACCAGGGCTAAAAATCGACAAAACTTCAAATTATGTGTTAAGTGAAATCAAAATAGCAAACACACAATCGTAGTCCCCCAATGTTGTGTAGGCACTTTATAACGAATGTAGAAATCGGGATCATCGAGGATAGTGTTGAACACTATTTCTTTAAAACAATATTGACCTCAGGTGCTTACGGTAGTGGCAATCATTCTCAAGATACAACGCCGAACTTCTCGTAATAGGAGCACACCAAAACAAGAACAACGAACTTTCAGATGCTTTTCGGACTCAGAATGAAGAGAGAGTATGAAGATGAGAGAGTATGAAATGCAAGGATTTCTTGGTGTTCATTTCAGAATTTGGGGGAGGGATCCTATTTCTAGAGTTTGAACAGTAGGGGGGCCTTTTGGTGAATAGTCACAACTCTTAGAAAATGCTTGACCGTAGCCATTGGATATATGTGTTGGCGCAGCGGCGGATCTGGATCCCGATCCCGGGGTGCAGCGGAAGAATTTAAAATTGAAGCCCGGGAACGGTCAATACACCTATACAATAATCAAAACAATCATAGAATGTTCATAAGGTTACCTTGCTGGCGTCTAGGCGCCTGGATCCGACCAATTCCACTAGGGAATTGTCACTTCAACGGTTGAACGGCTGGATCGATGCCTAATCCGGTCCACGACCAGTATTTCAACTCCTTCGCCGGTTTGCAGTAGAAAACAGACGAAAATTTCATGGACGAAATCTCCTCGTCGAGATGGTCGGAACAAATTCCGATGACGGCGATGGGCGGCGGCGATGGCGAGGGAAGAAGGGAGAGGGGAGGAGTTTGCTGAATAGCTTTTGATGTTTTTCTTTCTCACTATTGAATGTGTCTCCTCATTGCCATATTTATAGATTGAGGGATAGAGTTTGATGTGAACAAAACAGTGAACATTCGGTTCAACTCAAACAATGAACATTCGGTTCAACTCAAACTGTGAACATCCGTTTCGACTCCCTCGATTGTGGTCTCATCATAATCCTGATCGATGATCAGATATCACTGATGTGCTCAGTTTACAAAACTGATCATTATGATGCAAAATCAAATTTTCGGACCACTAAATCTATATATGTCAGGTTTACTCTCATTAACTAAATATGGAAGTCCTACTCCCTTAGCTACTTTTATGAAGTCATACTCCTAACCATCCTCCTACTATACTCAACACTTTGAGTACCATATCTATACGGGAATTGGGAAATCAGTACTTGTGTGACCCTCAATGGTTCAGGGATACTACTAGCCATGGGCTCAAAACATTTGTGACTCCGAAAACACATTTTCAAACTTAGCCATCGAATCATGATAAAGCGTCTAGAAACATTGCCCCATGATCCCCTGGGTATCACTGATAGTGCCTGCAAGAACTAGTTGGTCATGGTTAGCATACAGTATGGTCCTTTCAACACACATATCCCGATCAGATCAACGACCATTGGTAAATCGAGAGTCGCTAAAGATCCGATAACTATGCATACATCTTGAAGATCAAATAGTGACACCGTATATGTTACTAGGTAAACCTATTTACCTAAAACGCATCTAGTACTCTAGCCAGAGATTTGTCACACTATTATATTCTCAAATAGCATGGGATATCCCTGCACAAGGGCGAGCAGTGAATCCTCGACAACGAAGCATCGACTCCTACATGCATCGGGACCTCACCCAACCCCGCCACCTGATGACCCCAACTGAGTCGGTAAACGGGTCAAAGTGAGGTACCTATCATGTAGAGTCTCAATGACGTTTCGAGTAATAAGGACTAATCTCTACAACCAAGACCTCAGACTTAATCCACTCAACAAATGATAACCACTTGGAAAATTCGAACGAGGGTAGTTCGATAGATCACCAGGTCACTATCCATCTGCATGCTCAGAACAACACTATATTCCCTACCAATGAAACGTGGTACTTCGCATCGCAGACGTTAGTCTCAAGCTCGGGCGGCCCTTATCCTCTTTTGGATGACCCCATCGACTAGGAACAAGTTTAGAATACACAGCGACTATTAGATGTGTTTCACGATAGCCATCAAATCCACTATCACATCTAACATACACTATAGTGCATTCAAGGTCTTTATCCAACAATTGTAATCATAATAATAAAGATAAAAAATGCCATAAAAGAATGCGAATTTCATAAATAAAAATCATTTTACATAGAGTCAACAAGAACCCACATGCCACAAGTTGGCTAGTTGGGCACCTACTCTAACAATATATCCAACGATCCAGATTATGTCTATTATAAAGGATCATGACCTTTCATTATGCAACCCCTTGATTGAACAAATCGCATCCGTCCATCCAAGATCAGACGCTCTAGATTGCATCTGTAACGACCATAATATTTTATAGCCACAATTAGAAAGTTATAAGAATTGAGAGATTACATTGAAATGCTACTTTACTAAACTTTTATTTTGGTTGAATTCCAGATTTGAGAACACGTGAAATCAGCTCTCATTCTTATCGAGTTAAGTTTCAGATTTGAGAATGCAATTGCAGGAGTTGTTTGGTCGATCCTTACAAGCCAATTGACTCCTTCTTTTTAAATAAGATGGTTCGGTTTTCTAGCATCAGATTTCATTTTTAAAATGGAGTAGCACATTTTAAAATATTTTTGACATATAGATTAAACGTGTTTCTTCCTTAGGCATTTCAATTCATATATATAGGATGTTAGCCACATCATGCATCATCATTTTCAACCAAAAAATACTTTCCAAAAAGCAAATGGTGCTCTCTGTGAAGAAATCGAGCAAAACCTTTCAAAGCTTTTCAAAGGGAATGAGCGGTGCGTACGTGATTTGCCAGATTTCATCTGTAATTATGTTACAGAATACAGACAAGTAAACTCTATTTCTTGCTACACTCGTGAAAGCATATATTCAGTTCTGTATGCATGTTTGTATGTGATTTTTTTTAATATTTGAAGGTAGCTACGACTGTTCTTCAAAACCAGAAAGTTCATGCTCTGTTTTTATGATGAAGTACGTGTTTACTGCGATTTTGATTCAGAAAGATGTTAGAAAATTTGTTGATGATGTTCGTCCAGTAGTTTCTTGGAATTCTAAAGATTTTCTTCGAAGTAGCTTAATCGATTGATTCCAGAAATATCTTGAGATCTTTTGATTTCTTTAGACTGAGGTTTTCTTTCGTTGATACGTTTGTTCAAATGACTAAGTCTGAAATCTGGTTCTTAAAACCAAAGCTGAATTTCATATTGGACAGATTCTAAGTTAGAGTTTTGCTTCTATGTTATTTGAAGTTCAGACGTGAGTTTCTTTCAAATCTGAATTTGGTTAACACTACTACGTTGTCCATTGACATCTGAGTTGACTAAGGTTGACCATTGATACCTGAATGTGACATATGAGTTGACCAATAGGCCAAATCTGAATTCTTCCTTATTCGTTGAGACACTTACTGTTAGGATAAATTTATAGTTTTGGTGATAACAAAAATAAGAAAAGATTTGGACCTAAACGATGAAATTCGGATAATATTCTCACAGAGATTAGAGGTTGCTGACAACAGTGATTGGTTTGAGTTACAGTTATGAATTCGGGTTGATCAGAATCAGATCTTGGAACAGTGGAGTTATTGATTTGGTTATTCGGGTTATCGGGTCAGAAATCTACTGTTAATGGAGCATTGAGGATGATGATATCTGCCAACAGCACTTGATTATTGTATTGGTGATAGTATCTGCCAACAGGTTTTGAAACAGTGAAGTTTCTATCAACAGAAAGGACCATATTCATTGATAAGTATATTCGACAGATCTTGTAACAGTACTATTCATCGTTGCTGACACCAGATTTCGCTACAGTATTGTTTTTGGAAACAGTATGAGTATCGTTTGCTTTCACAGATTTGATGACGTCAGCCACAGTAGAATATCAGACATCATGACGTTACCATCATACAATGGTCATATAACAGATACGATGACGCCAGCTACAATAGAGAAACAGTTTTTGATGACATCATAAGTGCTGAAATTTGCAAGTGGTTTAATTGTCTTACCGCGACAGATATCTTAATAGTAAGGAACTATTCATTTGTCTTCAACAAAGAAATATCTGTCGACAGAAATAGTTTCAGGCGCAAGCATAAAGTTGATTCAAATTCGATCGTATACTCAGTTGGAAAAGATCGATGGCCAAAACAAGAATCGTTCAAATTGCCTGAAATTAAGGAGACGAGATTGGTACTAATTTTGGAAGAATAGTACACATCGACAGAGGTCGTTGCAACGGGATTACACATACATGGAAATCGACAAATTTGCTCTGACGATACGCAATTTACCATGTAGTGAAGCGGGATTGACGTCGAACAACTGTTAGAATTTCAAAAAGGATTTTGTTGCCTTATCGGAATTAATCGATCGTTGAACGAAGAGTTTAATTAGCAGATGTTTTGATTTGAAGAACCACTCTTGCCATCGCTACTGCTAAAACGCTGTCAAATCTCGAGCCATTCCTTCTTGAAGCATACTTAAAGCTCACAAGACTCGAAGAACAAAACTGTTGTTTTTCATTGATATACCTTCGAGTCATTCTCTGGTTCAACCTTTGAATCGAGTTTTCTCGAAGAACAAAACTGTTGTTTTTCATTGATATACCTTCGAGTCATTCTCTGGTTCAACCTTTGAATCGAGTTTCTGTGTTTAGAAACCAGAGAAATTTACAGTCTCAAATACGTGCATTTCATTGTAACATCTTATTGAGTCTGTAACAAACGTGCTCTCAAAAGCCGTTTGAAAATATTACCAAGTTTTGTAAACCAGCAGCTGCGTCTGCTTGGATTGGTGTGGAGATACTAGGAGTTCTCGTAGCTGCTGGTTTCGGGATCGGGTGTTTGTAGAAGGCCTACTTTCATCAAATCTTCTAGTGATACCTTCCGAGGAGGAAGAAGGGGAGACGTAGGACATTGAAGTCCGAACTTCCAGAAACAAATCCTGAACTCTTATCTCTTTACTTTACGCTCTTGAATACTGCATTTACATATTATTACTGTTCACAAGTTAATCGGCCTTTTCCGCACAAACATTGTTGGCCGAAAGACTTGCATAAAACTGAGATACCTTAAGTCTGGTAACTCGGACTTAAGTTAAGCCGTGC